>VXBW01003027.1:189996-256765 GCA_013400375.1 Thinocorus orbignyianus
CCCTCTGATCATCTTGGTGGCCCTGCGCTGGACCTGTTCCAACAGTTCCATGTTCTTTCTATGTTGAGGACTCCAGAGCTGGACACAGGACTCCAGGTGGGGTTTCACAAGCACAGAGTAGAGGGGGAAAATCACATCCCGTCTTCCTCTGCTTTCCATCTACAGACACAGGCTAACAGCCATGGATTGCTCATGCCCCTCCGACAGGTATCAGAGTGGCTGAAGTCCCTCACGAGGACCAGGGCTTGTGCAGGTGAGGCTGCTCCCCTCTGTCCATAGAGGGCCTCCTTCACTCAGGGATAGGAGGAGCAGATCAAGCTGCCTTTCTCAGCTCCACCATCTCTCCTGATGTGACCGGCCTTTCCTCTTCATTCTGCAGAGCAGTGAAGCTGTTCTGCAAGAGCCCCTCAGGATTTGGGGGAAGTCTCTTTCTCCTGCTGGTCGTTGCCATTGCAGCCTTCCATTTTTCTGCATTCTAGCCCTCCTCCCTTCTGTGTGTGCTGGTGGGGGAGGTTTTGGTTGGGTGGCTGTGGGCTGTGGGTACCCCACAGACTGCGCCTGGAACCAGCTCCTTCTCAGCCTCGCTGATGCTACGGAACCTCAGCCACCTGGCGCAGGAGGTCCTCCACTGGGGCACATCTTTGGCAGGTGGGTCTGCAGCCTGTCCCTGCTCCAGGGGAAAGGTCTAGGCACTTCCTGCAGTCAACGTCAGTGCAGCTCCTCAAAATTCCTCTAGGAAGTATTGCCCATCTAATTCAAGGCACTTCTGGGGTGGATAACTAGAAAGGAGACCTGGGAGTCCTGGTGGACAACAGGATGACCATGAACCAGCAATGTACCCTTGTNTGGAGCTATTAACATTTATGATTGTCTTCCTGCTTGAGTTTTCACAGGCCAGCTAAAGGCACAGTTTTTCATCATGGCTGGAGCTGCATCAAGTTCTTGCGTGGTGGTCTCATTTACAATCAGAAGTCATCCTTGCTAGTGGTTTGGTTTGATGGATGTTGCTAAGTGGCCAGTGCAGAGCCAGAGCACTTCCTTACTAATGAAACATGGGAAGTCTAATGAAGCAAGGGAATGCCCTGATGAAATACTGCTAGATCTGACCCCTCCTCCCCCCAGCTTTTTTTTTTAATTAATCTGTTTTGAATTGAAATTTACCCTTTAACTGTTATTTTAAAGCACAGTCAGCAGAGCCACGGACAGGCTGGAAATCTGCTGGGCTGGATCTCTTAGGCCAGGCTCTCCAGTGGGCTGAGCACCTGGTGGACTCCAGCAGTTGGGTATGATGCTGGCCCTTTGGGATTCATCCTGTGGTCACCTTGGTAGGTGTATGGAGGTACCTGGACTTAAAGGACTTAAATTTATGAGCTCTTCTGCAGGCTTCCTGAAATCCCAATAGCAACAGGAACGTGGCAGCAGCTTCCTAAGTGCCTGAAAAGGACCCCTGAAGCTTAGCAGAGAACAAAAGCAGGAAGGATAAGGAAATGCCATGGCATCTTGGCTCCTGCTCAGGGTGGCCAAATTAGCCCACTTAAAGCAAGGTTTTCCCTAGTGAGTGCCAGCTCTGCACCTTCATTCTGTAACAGGAGGCGTTTGTAAGGCCCAGTTTGCAGATGTCCTGCACATTTAACAGCTGACACTGAAATCCAGGAGTGCAGTGGAATTACAGTTCTGCTCTTCTGTCTTCATCTCTTTTAATATAAAAGTGCTCCCTTCAGATCCTGGAAGGCTGCTCTCAGGTCTCCCCGGAGCCTTCTCTTCTCCAGGCTGAACAGTCCCAGCTCCCTCAGCCTGTCCTCACAGCAGAGCTGCTCCAGCCCTCTGATCATCTTGGTGGCCCTGCACTGGNGTTTTGGTTGGGTGGCTGTGGGCTGTGGGTACCCCACAGACTGCGCCTGGAACCAGCTCCTTCTCAGCCTCGCTGATGCTACGGAACCTCAGCCACCTGGCGCAGGAGGTCCTCCACTGGGGCACATCTTTGGCAGGTGGGTCTGCAGCCTGTCCCTGCTCCAGGGGAAAGGTCTAGGCACTTCCTGCAATCAATGTCAGTGCAGCTCCTCAAAATTCCTCTAGGAAGTATTGCCCATCTAATTCAAGGCACTTCTGGGGTGGATAACTAGAAAGGAGACCTGGGAGTCCTGGTGGACAACAGGATGACCATGAACCAGCAATGTACCCTTGTGGTCAAGAAGGCCAACAGCATCCTGGAGTGTCTTGGGAAGAGTGTGACCACCAAGTTGAGGGAGGTTACCCCGCCCCTCGATTCTGCCCTGCTGAAGCCCTGTCTGGAGTACTGTGTCCAGTTCTTGGCTCCCCAGTTCAAGAAGGACAGGGAACTGCTGGAGAGGGTACAGCAGAGGACTGCAAAGATGATGAGGGGCCTGGAGCATCTCTCTTATGAGGAAAGGCTGAGGGACTTGGGTCTTTTTTTTTTGTCTTGAGAAGGGAAGACTGAGGGGAGATCTGATCAACACCTATAAGTACTTAAAGGGTGGGTGTCAAGAGGAAGGGCCCAGCCTTTTTTCAGCAGTGCCCAATGAGAGGACAAGAGGGAATGGACAAAAAGTTGTTCGTAAGAAGTTTCATCTAAACATGAGGAGGAACTTCCTTACTTTGAGGGTGGCAGAGCCCTGGAACAGGCTGCCCAGAGACATGGTAGAGTCTCCGTTTCTGGAGATATTCAAGACCTGCCTGGACAAGTTCCTGTGCAACCTGCTCTAGGAGGACCTGCTTTGGTGAGGAGGTTGGACTAGCTGATCTCCAGTGGTCCTTTCCAACCCAATATCATTCTGTGATTCGTAAGCTTGTAAAACAACTTGTAATAGGAATCACTTGGCATGTAAAGATCTGACAAAACCAGCCTTCAGTTCTTCCCAGCATCATGGAAATTTTAGACATGACACAAAAAACTTGGCAGAAGAGGAACTGAAACAGGCAGTACTCACCATCTGTATGAGCTGCTCTGCCGTCGCGCTCCCGCGCTGGCTGCCAGCTGCACTCACTCCAGTTCAGATCCTGCTTTTCCTTCTAAATAACTAGTAAGCAGAAAAAAAAAAGCTACATTGATGAGTTTGCTTTGTTGCTCATGTTACTCTCAGGGCAGTAGTTTGAATGTCTTCATTGCCATCAGATAGTTAGATGAATGTGTTAGATATCATGTGATGTGCCCCTGAGTTACAAACCCAGGTGAACGGAAGCCAAAGGCAAGGCAAAGTCAATATAAACCGAAATGAAACTTCTAATTAGTGGATTCAATGTGAACAGATTTCCCAAGCGAGGACATGAAACATCACATACTAGAGGGAATGTACTTATTGATGGGAAGAAGAGGTAAACAGAGTATTAAGTGCTGTGTATTTCATGTGAATGAGGCAATAGCTTCATTAATAATAAATACTAATGATGTCATCTCCCTTAGGTATCTCATGTGCCTTTGCTTATCAATACCTTCCTTCCTGGTAGACAGAGGAATGTTCGTCGTTGTAAGGAATAACACTGTCCCTTACTGAATAAAGAGCACAGTTATTTTAGAAAAGACTGAAAAGACGTTTCTTATCAAGTTTGATTATTCTGAACAAATATGTGTCATTACAATTGCACACATAGGGATTATATTTGCAATTGTATGACTATATACACATCAATATTTGCATAACATGCATATGGTGTAATAGTGCCAGTATGATTATGCAAATAAAATTATTATTGCAATGCAAGTTAGGAAGAGATATCCCCTTGGAGCAACAACTTTTCAGTTAATTACATTTCCTAACTTAAACTCAATAGTCAGATTGTAACAGTAGCTACAGTCAGATTATGTGAAATGGCCAGGAAAGGAGTGTGTGTGTCATCAGAGTCCCCAGTATAAAAGCTCATACAAGGAAAACCTACACGGCTGTGATCACTCACAAGGTGTTTGGCATCTCCTGAGTCACAGGTGTCATGTCCCAAATTGCCCTGTTGCTACCATCAACACTATTATAACTCTGTACTCCCTGGCAGCCCAAAGCAGAGGTGAAGAGCAGTGGGAGCTGCAGGTTCCCAGATGTAGTCACCTGCCACGTTCAGGGCCATCCTTAAATTGTTCATCTTCGGGGCCAAATATGAGATGAGCACACCACATATCTCCAGAAACCTTACTTGCTCTCGTCCTGAAGTGTTTTCCTTCTCCATTCAAGGCACCTACTTGTCACACGCCATCGTTCATCTGTTGGAACAGAACACCATGCACCAGAGAAGCAGCTCCTCCCTGCCTTCAGCCTGAGAGGGCTCAGTCAGCCGTTTCGGTGGCTGCGCCTGCAGTTCTGCTTCTGGCCCATCCAAGTGGCCTGGAGGCAATGATGCAGCTCCAGGAAGCGTGTGGCTTCACTCCCATTCCACACCACCAGCAGGACAGCAGCTTTACTCCATTCCCTCCTTCACGGAGATGTGGAGGTGTGGAAATGCCTGTCTTTGAATGCGAAGGTGTCTAGGCACTGGAGGAATGATTTTTTTAAGAGGTTCTTTAGGTCACTGATAGACCTCAGGAACAGAAGGCCAGCTGTCAGGAGACTGCACTACCTACTAACAGCTCCAAAATTCGGTGGGGTGAGCATCCTGAAGTGGAGAGGATCCCAAAGCAATACCTGATGCCAGGTGACGTGGTGCTCACACACCAGTGGAAGCCTTAAGTGATGTGCTCCAGACCAGACCATGCGTCTGGACTGGCCCCACGCTGCCAGGTAAGCCGGCAGCGCAGGCCTGGGCTGGGGACCACGACAGTGTGGCCTTGCTGTGGCTGATTCTCTTTTCTGAGTCAGGGGTACCAGAACTGGGCAAGCAACCTCAGCTCTGCTCTTGGCAACGCCTAGGGCTAGTGATGACCAGGGGAACCTTCAGAAATGTTAGACACAAAGGCTAAAAACTAGAGGAAATGCTGAGAGCCAACTAGTCTAGTTTTGTATTCAGATGTAGGATTAACTCCCCCTAAAGCGGCAAGTTAATTTTTTTGGTAAAAAGAATAGTTTTTGTTGTGCCTAGTTTACAGTTTCTGAATATTTATGACTGACAGCTCTGCTCTGCCATATAGCTAGTGATTAACAGCCTCACTGAAAGATTTTTTCCTTGGTTAAAGAAATAACAAAGACCTACGTCAAAATAATGTTAAATATACCATAAACATTAGGAAGATTGAAAACTGTAAAGTCTTTAGTGGGTCATTCCAGTTCCTGCAAGACTCAGAAGGTACATTTCCAGTGACTTCAGCAGGATACTTTTCTAATGACCTTCACAAGATTCAGCCCAGCAGCGTATATTTATGGGTCCATTATCCAGTTATCAATATTCCGAACTAAGTAGCCTTCTACTCTTCTGAAAGAATCCTTTTCTTCAAGTGAGGTGGAACTAAATACATATTCTCTCAGTGAACACAGAGAAAATATAAGGTGTTTTTTTTTTCTTCTATATTGGGGATTAAAATTTTTCTATTAAATTGTTCAAAAGCTGAAAGTTAAAAGTTCCATCTCTGATCACCTCTCAGTGGTGTCACTAAAATGATGATATAACATAATGTAATAATCAGATTTGAAACGTTCTTGTTCTGTTAAGTGCTATCTTGATTTAATCAGCTGTTCTTGTAACTACATCGTGGCTCCCCCATTAGTGTTTTATCAGCCTCAATGAGGGCTACATGCCTCCACTATTTAAAATTTTTATAGGCTGCAATTTGATGTGCAGATCTCAGTTTGGCTGGAATTTATTGCAGCTTAACTGCAAACCCAGCAGGTTACCTACAAGAAAACGGGAAGAAGAGTTCTATAACCTGTTTGCAGACCTCTTTGAGCATAATGAACTTTTCCCTTGTAAAGTTAAAGCTGTTTGATGTTAATTGCACAAAAAGTTGGAGTAGAAAGTTGTAAATTTTGCAGACTGTTGTTACATGCAGAGCAAAAGTGTGTGTCCCAGAACGGTTGAGTCTCAGATTTGATCCCGTGCCCGTCAGAGGCTGTTCTGCAAATTTCCCTGTAACGATGTGCCTGCTGCAAGGACACGGGAGACAAGCTGCTGCCTGTCAAAATGGAGAGGTTCATTCTCATCTCTGAGAATTTGGATTGACAGCCCCCAAGTTACCAGCACAGTGAGCCAATCGATACAATCCCTGACCCTGAGCCGTCTTTGAAGGTAATGAAGACAACAAAACTTGAGCAATACCCCGGACATGCACTGTTGCTGGTGCCTGACTGTTCTCTCTCGCTTGTTCGGCTGTTTCTTAACACATGCACCTGAAATACCTGTGTGGTTGTGTTGAGAGGCACCACTGAGCCTGGTTACAGCATAGAACAGCAGACTCTGAACCTCCATTTACACACATGACAATAAGAAAATACTTTGAATAAAAACAGGGGAAATTCTAGACCATGAACACAACTTTAATCAGTTGTATAAGGGAGTATGAAACCTTATTCCTGGTTTCCTGGCCATGTGACCTCGTGCAATTTTGTGCAGTGTTATCACAGTGCCTTCTTCCTGCTTTACTTTGTTTATACTTAGTAAGGCAGAGGAACATATACTGAAGCAGTGACACGAGTGCACACATGTTAGGGATTCACAGGAGAAAGGAGCGATAGGGGCACATGCTGCCACTGAACACTTGTGTGTGTGCACCGCATGCCTGCAAGTCTGGAACGACTTAAAAGGAGAAGCTTTTCTCTCCTTGTTAGAGGAATGTTAGCTTTTTCTCCAATGGAATATCAATTACCACAGACACGTGCACTGATAAGCAAGGGGGTAACTTTTTTTTTTTTCCTTTTTAATGCAATAATACGGGCTGAGAGAGCTGGGACTGTTCAGCCTGGAGAAGAGAAGGCTCCGGGGAGACCTGAGAGCAGCCTTCCAGGATCTGAAGGGAGCTCCAGGAGAGCTGGGGAGGGACTCTTGGTCAGGAAGTCTAGTGACAGGACAAGGGGGAATGGTTTTAAATTGGAAGAGGGGAGATTTAGATGAGATCTTAGGAAGAAATTTTTCACTGTGAGGGTGGTGAGGCACTGGAACAGGTTGCCCAGGGAAGTTGTGGATGCTCCATCCCTGGAAGTGTTTAAGGCCAGGCTGGATGGGGCTTGGAGCAACCTGCCCTAGGGAGAGGTGTCCCTGCCCAGGGCAGGGGGGTTGGAACTTGATGATCTTGAAGGTCCCTTCCAACTCTGACCATTCTATGATTCTATGATTCTATGAATACGTGAAATGAAGCGGTTAAGTGATAACGAGCAGACGGAGAGAAGGGAAAGCAGTTGTGAGTGAAAGTTGGCACAGAACCAGCAGAGGGAGCTCCAAAGTTTGCATGTAATTAATTTATTTATTTATTGCAGTGAGCAACGCTCTGGGGAGCCAGCTGCCCAGAAAACTGCTCGGCACTCACTGCTCAGGGTGGGTGCCCCCGCTGCTGCTCCCCTGGTCCCACGAATCACAAGAGCAAAACGATGTCACGTTTCTTTGGGTAGGATCACTCTCCTGACGTGCTTAAAATGTAATTTAACAGGTCTGTAGTACCACAGTTTGTTGGAAGAAATAATTCTAAGGTCATAGAATCACAGAATCACAGAATGGTCAGAGTTGGAAGGGACCTTAAAGATCATCAAGTTCCAACCCCCCTGCCCTGGGCAGGGACACNTAAACTCTTTCTTCATATATTATGTCAGCACTTTTGCCCTTATTACCCGAATCCATTACACTTGACAGGAAGCCGTGGTGAAGAGCCAGACCGTGACATTAAATGTCCTTTTCCAAACTAAGATACATGATATCTCAACAAAATGCCCTGGCCTGGGTCACAACAAATTTTCCCGTTTTTAGAATTGGTTCCGATATGATGGGTGCCAGGGCACTGAAGGGACATGGAGTCCACTAGGGAGGGCTTTCTTCAAGACCAGCAAACTTGATATGCCCAAGTTGTCCTCCCTGGCACAGACACACACAGACTTGGACCCTTTTTGGTATTAGACCTTCTCAGCCCAGGGCAAGAAACTGCCCTGGCCAAGGAGAAATGTCACTGGAAATCAGTTCACTGTCAAAATCTCAGGCTGAAAAGCAGCATGTTTGTGGAATGGGCTGGTCAGGTGTTCTCCAGAGCTCTTTGCTAAATGTAGTCATGGAGCACTTTTAATTATTTCTTTCAGCAGAAGGAACCAGAGAGAAATTAAATGCCTTCTCAGTGCAATTTATTATCACTGAGAGCTGCACAATTGAAAGTTTCTTGTCAGCAGTGTCCAAGGCAGGGCTGGCTTTGGTACCTCTCATCCTTTCCTCAGTAACAAGCTTATGCATTAGCATGAGCATTAAGCTGATTTACATTAGCTTAATTGGTAGCAAAGCACGATCGAGCTGAATGCTCTTGAAAACCCTTTGTTTTTGAGTATTATTGTGAAAGACGACTCCTCTCTCTGTGAAATGGGAAAAAATGTTTTAGTCTCACTCTCTTTTACTGATGTAACACACACATCTTTCCGAATTATAAACAAACAGCTTTTACCAGTACTATAACACCAATAGTTACCAATATCTGGTAAAAAAAGACCTTTTGGAGATTCCACTCTCTTCTATTTCTCTGATGGCTAGAGTGGTATCACCAGCCTCCCTGCATCATATACATTTACTAACCCCCTTCTTCCAAATGACGACAATCATGGCATACTGTCTTTAACTGGTGACATTTGCGTTTCTTTACTCCTGGTTTCTGATGAAGTATCTACCATTTCCCGTCTTTTTCCAGCAGCCCATAAGTGTTTTGGCTAAGGAGACTGATGCTTCCCTGCCTTTCAAAACCTTGTTTGGTGGGTGGATAAAACTTGACAGAATTCAGCCACTTTGCTCCCTTCCCTCCCCATCTAACACACCTGGTAGTGACAACAGTCAACTCATCAGCAAGACTGGTCTTGGACCCATGGGATTTGGGGACAAAATTATCAAAACTTTTGACAGTTCAAATTTTGATAATTCTGATAACTCACTGGTACTGGGCTTAAATTGAAACTTCAGCACCTATCTGTGTATAATCCTTGCTTGCTTTTAACATAAGCCATCAGCTTGTTAATCAGTAGGTCTTCTACCTTTATTTGCAGCTTCTCCTAAGGGGCACCTCTACCCTGAGGAGGACGTGCTGAGGCACTGCCCAAAGCAGGAGTAGGGCCTGAGCAGCCCCTACGTGTCTGACCCTTCAGTACAGGTCCCAGCCAGCTTGAGGTCACATCCAAGAGCAAGCCCAAGGGCGCTGCAGACCTGCCCACCAGCAGATACCTGAGCAAAGCCTTGTGCAGGTGCTTTGAGCCTGGAGTTCAGCAGTCAGTGACCACAGAGAGACCGTGGAAGCTTCATTGCTGAAGGTCTTAAAGAGAATGTAAGTAAAACTAAGTGCTTTATTTTGAATGTGTTCCCCATATATCTAAGTTAAAATCATGTTTCCAACAGGTTTTGTTATTAGAAGAAACTGATGAGTGATGGATATGTTTAACTTCAGATGTCTCACTATTTTTAAAAGATGAATTCTGGAAAACACTGTATCTAGTTTATTAAGAAATTTCTGGGCTTTAATGTAAACATCATACAGCTGCTTTAAAAAAACCCATCCACATAGAATCTTTATTTTTACTCCTAATGTGCTAAGCTGTATAAGTTAATTAAGTAAAAAAGTTTGCTTCAGGAACCTACGATTCCCAAACTAATATTGATGATGGACTTTCAGTCCTATTTAATTTTACTTCTCCATCCAAACGACCACTTTAACTGTTCTATTTGAGATGTCTAAACCAGGAAGACAATACAAAAAATATCTGTTTCCTATTACTGCCACAGAACTGCCGCCCTCCCTAAGCTGAGAGTGCTTGTGATGCCAAAAAGCTAATTAGGCCAGTGTGTCAGTTTAAATTCTACAGGAGATGAGCATTAGATGTTTACTAAATTTAACTGTCTGTTTCTGGATCTGGAATGTCTGTTTGCTAGGATAGAGCGTGAGGAGAGACACTAGGCTTTAAGTTAATCAAAACCAGTACACTGAAATGCATGCAGAAAGTGAAGTGGCAATCAGAATTACAGTTGTTTATTGCACTATCTAAATTATAAGGCCAAGGAAAAGCTGAAAAAGGGGATGGTTTTAAGAATGGATATTCTTCAAGCATTTGGATGGCTTGTTCTGTCTGCAATTTGGAGCAACTGCCTTGATAAGTTATAATAAAAAGTCATGTGAAGAACATCTTTGAAGTGCACGCAGCATGAATTTGCAGGCGTGCGTTAGATACCTGCAGCTGTGTCTGAATTATGGGACATGGGAGCACTTTCTAGGTCCTGTCTCTAGGCACGTGCCCCAAAGGCATCTTGTCTTTGTCCCATTTGGATTTTCACACGTACCATCCCTTTCCCCCAGGCCATATGCTTACTTCCATAGGAAAAAACTGGCTGCACACCCCAGAAAGCAACATCGCAAGCTTCTGGGAGGAGCTCAGCTGTGAGACCAAGAGGGCAGGATATGCCATAGAGTGCACCTGGCCCAGAGCCCAGATACATTCTCTTTGCAACTGGGATTCACAGCCTCAAGTGGTTTTAGGTTTTTAGGTTATCAGTACACGCAGAGGGCACCAGCTCACCTTTCTTCCAAGGGAAAAAGTTACACACTCCTCTTGCAGCACAGGGATTAGAGCACTCCCTCATAAAGTGAGGTCTTGTTTAAGATTACTCTTACACACTCACTGACATGCCTGCCATTACGTTTTGCCTTTGGGGGAGATGAGTTTGAGACTTAACAGTGACCTGCTTTTCCTCACCACTATGGCTGAAGTCTGAGCCCACCAACAGCCAAGTGACCGCATCAGGAACCTGCTGGTTCATGATAACATAAGGGGGGGTCATGGACAACCCGTTTCCTTCACTGCAGCCCATAATATCTTCAGATGTGAAAAGTTTATGCTTTTGCTGTTGGCTCAGGTTGCAGAACATTATGATGACAAGGCTGGTGATCTTCTGGGAAGAGAACAGAGGAGAACCTGTGAGAAATAGACTGGAAATGAGAAGTACCTCAAAACCAACTAAGTTTAGTTTTAAAATCTTGACAGAATCAGTAAGAATAGTGGCTGATATGCTTTTCCTGCACTAAATGAATGGGTTTATTTTCTGGTACTAAAAATTGGGTATGGACTTATTTTTAGATGGCATTGTGCAGTTTATGTTCACTCAAACAATAAGCACTGGGGAGCTGATGTAAAAATGTGTTTGGAGTAAAAATAGATCTTTTTTTTTTCTATATTCTTTCAGCTTCTTGGAATTGGATTTTTCTTGAAGTGCTGGTATGAAAGTAAACACCACCAAAATGACAGTATCTGCTGTCCTCTTCTCTGTTCCACGTGAGCTAGTAACTTGCCCAAGGTGGACTCTCTGTTATGTTTTCTTACAAAGTATGTTCCAGACTGTGTAGTCACTCAAGACTTCCATCAGAAGATGCTGAAAAACCAACATCCAATGTCAACTTCCTAAAAGAGTTCTTGTCACCTATTAACACACATAGTGTCACACTTTCTGTACAACCCCCATTGCTGTTAGTCAATACCATCTCCAAGCAGGTACCCTTTTCTTTCAGGTGTCTACAAAACCAAAAAGGAACTGATGGGAAGAAAGAAGTCAACTCGATCTGTTGTCGTTTAATATGACTACGGGGAATGTGTCGCCCTGACACAGTAACTACAACGTCTACCACTGAACTGCGCAATCTGAACTTCAGAAACCAACAATGTGGGCCTCAGTTGATCTCTTAGGAGTGTGTGCAGCTAACACCATCAGCAGATCTTGAAAATAAGGCATCCTTTCCGTGCCATGGCTTCTCTGAAGAATGCCCAAAAAAACTTGGGGGGCTAAAAAAAAAAGGTAGCAAAGTAGGAGAGTACAGACCCCACACACAGGCTCCTGGGTGGGTGTAAAGGCCAGACTATAGACTAAAGCTCCAGATCAGTTCCCTGTGCTATCTTTTCCAAAGGCAGATGTTGTGGAAATGGTCATGCAACAAATGAAGTGGCAACGACAGCCAAAAATATACTTCCCAAGCAAAACTCTTGGAACCAGTCTTGCATGTTGGAAATACAACGTGGGGAGAGGAGGTCAGAAGGAAAACGCCACCTGTTAGAGAACAGCAGCGCTCTGTTCCTCGGGGCCTGCTCTTGGCCGTGCTGTGGTGCTCAGACAGCTGCTGCCACCAGCTGTGCCCAGCGGGATCCCAACGGCAGACCCAGCTCAGCAGCCAGGAAAATAGTACCCTAAGGCAATTGTTGGCCTGCATGCCAACCGGCTCCAGGGAGAGTAAGGACGGAATAAAAGGGAGAACAATCTCTTATCTTTTGACTCAGTTTATCTGTCCTGTTCCCCCCGTGAGATCCCTCTCCTGTGATTAATTCCCACTGTGGTAGTTTTAATAGTTGTATATTTCATTTGAATTTGATACTTCAAGAGGGAGGAAGGATAAAAGCATGAAAGTCCTCGAATTAATGCATGTTGACCCCTAACACTAAACAGTGGTATTACCCTTCTGTAGGGCCACCCTCCTTCAAGCAACTGTACCCAGGAAAGAAATATTAGTCTCTTAGGAGCCTATATCCCTATTGCTACTCCTTTGAACAGAGTAAACTAAAGTTAAATGAAGTTATCAGACATGATCTCATATTCAAAGAACCAATGTCACTAAAATAGCATTCTAAATTCAACAGTCTAATGTAATTACTTGAAGTGGAATGTTGTCTGCGTAGTCCTGTATTGATTTAAGCCGCTCTGTCTTACTTGGTAGCAGCAGTGCCACTGCTGGCACTGGGTTAGCCCTGCTGGGATCATTTTCTCTTGGGCAATATTTACAACGTACCAGTGAATAATGGTAATGGTCAAAATTTATCACACGGAGTTTAAAATTTTCAGCAAGGGATTTAAACCTAACTTGGAAAGAGGAGGGCTTGTACTTACAGGAATAGAAGATGAAAAGTAACAAGAAGCTAGAAAACAAAAGTCACTTCTATTGCCTCTCTAAAAAATAGGAAAAAAGTGACTTTTCATGTTCCTTTCTGTGTAGGTTGATGCTGGCAGCGAGCAGGGAGTTCTCAGAGAAAGGATTGTGGTGGCACTTTCCTTTGTCCCTACAATAGTGTCCTTCTTCTCCCCAGCCTGTGATGTTGAGCCTTCCTGCCTCCTTTGCTCTCCCACCTTTTATTCCTTCTCAGTGGCCTCATTCTTTCTCCTTTTTCACTTTCTTCGGTGCTGACCTCACAATCTTGGTCTCTTATTCTACGTAGCTGTTTTCAAGGCCATATCTCAGCCTCCCAAAACCACACACGTGCGTATCCCCAGGAATGCTCCTTCAGTTCTTATCGCTTCTCCCGTTGCGTTTATAGCCGTGGTACATGAACAGCACGCGTGCCTACGGATGGAGAAAAATGAGTCTGTGTGCAACTTGTGAACACTGGATCTGGGATGATGAGCATATCTTTTCTTAAAACACCTCTGCGACGTTGTGCATGGCCAGGCCTGCCAGCGAGCTGTGCCAAGCACCTTCCCCAGCAGCCGGGCAGCCGGGCTGGGCAGTGGCTGAGCCGGGCGATGGTGCTCTGGGCAGCAGCTGATGAACCTGAGTGGCTGGAGCCAGAGCAGTGCCTGTCTGCAGGAAAAGGGCTGCAAGAGCAAAGGAACAGGTGATAAAAACTGACAGAAGCCTCCCCTGAGGAAGGCGTTTAAATGCATTTTATGGCTGGTGAAGAAAGAAATCTCCTTCCACAGCGTGCCTCTTCCCATCCTAAGGTGGCACCCTGCCTGGGCTGACACACTTCTGACGTGCTTCAGGCTCTCGTCCCAAAATGTCAGTCTCTCAGGGCACTGAGAACTAAACCAGACATGTGGGGCACTGCCCACTGACACTCACAGAGACATCTTTAGGTGTGAATTTATCATAACTGTGTCAACTCTGCTGCCTGTGTGTCACGAGCGACACAGCATTTGGTACTACCTCTAAGGCTTGTTCCTGAAGCAACTTTCCTAAGAATGCTCTCTTTTATTTTTTTTTTAAACAGCAGCTTATTGATTCCCTGTTGATTTTGTAGAGAGAAAAAAGTGAGCAGGAAGGGGGAGCTTTTTCCGTGTGAATTCTCACGCTCCAAAAAGAGAGGAAAAGTGACAAAAGAAATCCCACAGCCAGTCTTTAACTGCACTTGTGATTTTTTTTTTCCACATGCATTTGCTCTTTTTATGTAAAGGAGGGGGGTTGGGGTGTGGGAGTCTCTTCTTCCTTGATATCGGATGTGCATGTGAAATGTGCCGTTTATTGCCCCAAAGGCTTGGGGATTTTTTTAAGGTTCTGTGGTAGATGCGCAGAGGGAAAGCGAAACCAAGTCACTGCGTCCGGCAGAGGGAGCTCCAAAATCTTCATTTTTTGTTTTGTTTTTTTTTTGGGTTTTTTTTGTCAGGGTGACAGATGGTGCTTTTCTTTGAAATAGATGATCTCTGGTAGAATCCCGTTTGTTAACATATAAAGCCTTTTTTGATGACTTTCATTCCTTTCTGTCTTTCCCTGTCACAATCCTCAACTCTGAAATATCAGAATTTGTTTACGCATGAGGGTATACTTGCGTCTGTCCTAAGATTTGAAAACATTTTTTGTATGTTTAAGTTAATTCCAACTTTAATTTTAGTGCAGCAGTTGGTGTATTTTTTTTTCATAGCATTTATTTAAAATTCTTCTGTTCAGCTTTTTATCTAAAGAGGAATTATTTATGTCCATTTTCCTAAATTTCCACCTGTAAACTCTTTCAGCTCAGCAAATGAGCAAAGCCTTTTCCATTACATAAAACATACATCTCTAATGGCCATGTGTTTCATCTGGTCAAGTCAGCCAGTCCCAGGTGAAGCAGATTACCTGGGTTTTAAGCCCTCGCCTACCATCAGTATCTGCTCTTCCCTCATTGCTCAGATTCACTGAGGAATGTTTGCAGATCCTGATGCTACTTTGTTGCTTTTGGTAATATCTAACTAGTAATCTAACAGGTATCCATCTAATTTGAGGTATGAGGGGTGATTTGCATAGGCTATTGCCCTCACAATTGACATCTATTAAATGTGCTTTAATTGAGTTAACATTAAAAAATAAATAAATCACTGCCTGCCTCTTGTTCACAGAACTTAAACCTTTGTCTCTGGAGAAGCAGATCCCAGACTTCACTGGCCCAGTGGCAGAAATGCTGAGTGAGTGAAGTGTGGAAAAGCAAAACCATGCTTAGCTCTCCCTTTTGGCTTCACTTCAATTTTTTTTTTAAACTTCTCAAGGCTCAAAAGCCTCAGGAGCTTGTAATAAACCATGTCTGCTGTCCTCAACTTTTATTATTACAATGAAGACAGAAAACATATGGCATTTAGCTCCTGGTCCTGTCATGCCACTAAAATATCCAGTCTACTGGGGCTTCTTCTTTTTTCCTGGCTCAGAGGAGAAAGAGGCACAATGGGAGCAAGCTTCAGAGGAATATCTGTGCAGTCCTTCAGCAGCTGCTCCGTGAGCACAAAGCGTCCAGATCGTTGTGTGTGGGATGAGCACCCTTCAAAACAGCGTGGTGTCGCGGTTTCAGCCAGATTTACCAAAACCAGATTGACAGATGGCCTGCCCTCCCCCCAGAAAGAAAGGAGAGGAAGGGATTTAGGAGTTTAGAAAAAAAAACTAAACTACTTTAATAAAAAGAAAACAAAAAGAAAGTGTACAGTATATACAAAACCGTATCAAGCTCTCAGGATGACTGCATCACCAACAGGCTGGACTCGATGATTGACAGGAGCTGGATTCCAGATCTGGAGTCAGGAACGNCGGGCCCAGCTAAGAAAGTAAAATTGAAAAACAGAAAATTGGTTCATTTTACCCCAAACCAGGACACATGGCATCACCTTTAATCTAACTCCTTGTTCTGCCAGAGAATTAATGTCCCGGTGTCCTCCTTCCCATCTCTGCTTATGCTGCCACAGCCCCCCAGTGCAGGAGAGTGCATCCCCGTCCTCTCTGCAGACGACAAGGCAGTGAGCATTTGTTTGCTGCTGGCTGCTTGATTTCTGCTGCAGTTTGGAGCTCCCTGTCACCAGTGCCTGGGTGTCTTATGGCTGTGTTGGGCCTGAATAATCAGAAAGCAGAATCTGGCTCCACAATCTGTTTTGTTCCCCTCTTCCCCTCCTCTTTTTGATCTGCTTCCAAGAGTTTCCTGTGGAGTCAGTGATGATGGCTGGGCACCTTGGATATCTGCAAAGCAAGCCACTAATTTAGGTGCAAAAATAGTGCTTTAGGCTTATTTTTCAAGAAGGTTACTGATGCCTGGGCATGCAAATATTGAAACGTTATTTGTCACACTGCAGAGGAAGTTACTAAACAGTTAGATTCAGACTTAAATGTGGTAAAGTTTTGTCACAAACTATTGCTTATAAATATGGTGCTTTCCCAATCAGTCAGTTTCACAGAAGATGGATAAGCAAAACTTCCATCTGATACCTTCAGCTCAAAGCCTGCTCACCTCCCAGCTCCTCTCCTTCTGCCAGGCAGAGCTGGGAGATCAGATTAATTCCTGGAAGCCCTTGCACTTTCAAACCACAGCTGAATTTCCACTTCAAGTGCTTGTCAGCAAGGCTAATTTCAGGGACTGGTTCCTCAAATTCACTCTGTCTGATGTCATGCCTGCCCAAGGGACTATCCTCTTTCTTAAAAATCAATGTGTTCCTAAGGCATTTTTTTTTTCCCCTGTAGCTTTTCTCTCTCTCCTGCTTCCACCACCCGGAGTCTAATGCCAGTCTAAGATGAGTGTTAAAGAGGTAAATGTGTCCACTGCATTAAGCATCGGGTTTCTCCTCCTCTTGTTCTTCTTTTTCAGCAGTTTAGAGCTTCGTGCCTGCTTCTTACTTGATTTGCAGCTGTGTAATCTCCAGTACTGCTGTTCTCCACTACACTCTAGCTGAAACACATACTCCAAGAAGCTTGCCCTCTGAGCATGAGAGAAACAAACAGAAGAAACCCTGCTTTTGATCTCGCTCCTCTTTTACATTCCCACGGCCTGACCTCAGTGTGTGACAAACGTGGGCTTCGTGCTCAGCCCACGCACACAGAATGGGAGCCCTGTGTCTCCAAATGCCATCACGCCTCTCTGCACAGCCCTGCCCTGCTCTCTGGCCACCAGCACCCCCGGTCCCTGCTGGCTTCTGCTGCCCCTGCCTCAGCCTGGTCGGGGTAAAGCAGGCAGTGGCTGGAGCTAGCGAGATACGGGTCCAGTTTCTTCTGCAAAAGAAAGGGCCTCCGTGATTTTAAACAAATCACCTGCCTTCAGTTGTCTTTCGGAGACCTGAGAGCAGCCTTCCAGTATCTGAAGGGAGCCAACAGGAGAGCTGGGGAGAGCCTATTTGTCAGGAAGTCTAGTGACAGGACAAGGGGTAATGGTTTTAAATTGGAAAAAGGGAGATTTAGATGAGATCTTAGGAAGAAGTTCTTTGGTGTGAGGGTGGTGAGGCACTGGGACAGGTTGCCCAGGGAAGTTGTTGATGCCTCATCCCTGGAAGTGTTTAAGGCCAGGTTGGATGGGGCTCAGAGCAACCTGCTCTAGGGAGAGTTGTCCCTGCCCATGGCAGGGGGGTTGGAACTTGATGATCTTTAAGGTCCCTTCCAACTCTGACCATTCTATGATTCTATCCTCAGGGTGTTTCATCCCCTGAGGGGGACAGAAGGGTGAGCAGCCAGTTTGCCCAGTTCCCATTAGTTGAAATGGTTGCCACCTGTGATGTTGGTACCTACAAATTGGCTGTCCTGTGGTTCTGCAGTGAGTGGTTGTGAGCCTTCCCCCTGCACAGGTGGTTGTTGTCTCCCAGCAGTGAGGTGATGCTGCCTGTCTCTGTGTACAGGCTGTCAGCTGGAGGGCTGCCTGGGTCATGGAGAGTAAGGAGTGGAGGAAACCCAACACAAGGCGGGGAAAAGGTGGAGGAGGCAGCCAAGTTTGCAGGGGATGGATGGGAAAGCTGAGTGGCTGTGGAGGTACGTGCTGGGTTACGCTGACGTGTGGATAGAGATCCCTCTGGCAAGAATCACTGTCTGTAGGATGTGAAACTTACTCAGATTGTAGCTGGTGTTCTATATATTTCAGATTGAATATTTTCTGGTTTGTCTTTTTTCTTTTTTTCTTTTCTTTTCTTTTTCCCCTGCATACCCTCTTACTCTGAAAACATGTAATTTAAAAGCTTTCAGCAACCCACAAACCATTGTGCTAATGTGCATCAGGCCTTTCAGTGGAGATGAGATTGCCCTTCCTGAGGGGAGGCGGGTTGTGCCTGTGGCGTTGGTGCTGGTATCATCAAACCCTAATTGAATTATATAGCTTTTTCCAACGGAAATCAGAAGGTGGACTCAAAACTGAGCTGACCCTTAATAAATGCAATTAGGCACATAGTTTTTCTATTATTGTTCGGGCCATTTAAAGCATTAAGTCAAAGAAGCCCAAAGCTTCACAGAGGTTGAGGTTTTAAAACTGTGTATGTCAATAGTCAGGGTGCTGAGGCCATTTTCTTTGTGTCGAAGCTCCTTTCAAATTCAAGTTTTAGATCCAGTCTACAACGTGTATGTTAGTAATAAAACCAGAAGAATGAGAGAACTGTGTTTTATCTATGCTTTTTCTGGTTTGGAGAAACACACAAAGCTGAAAACTTAGAAACAGTTCAGGTTTTTTTGTTTGTTTTGTGTATAACTTTTTACAGCTTATAGGACTATGTTATCGCAAACAGTGATAAAAAACACAGGCACAACAACTCTGGTGCGTGTTTCGAATAAGCGGCATCACCTGATACTGCAGAGATGAAAAATGCCCTCTGTTAAATGGGGCTGGGCTTAACAAAACCAGCTGGAAAGGCTCCTGCTGTATCCTCAGAAGGAATGAGTGAATGCAGGGATGTCTCTGCTGGAGCTCATACAGTTTTTGCTGTAACAAACATGTTAACATCCTCACCCCACAGTCTATTGGGGACCGTTCCCCAGAATTATCCCATTTATGTCTTCCAGTTCCTTCTGATTTCCAAATGCTCTCACAAACTAGGCAGCTAGCTATTAGTTTTGTTTTCTAATATAGGTCCGTCTTTGATTGTTGGGCTTACAACTTCTTTGATATGTATGGCTTACATATGACACTACTAGAAATGTTCAAGTCTCATTGTTTCTAAGCGACAGAAGCCTTTTACCCATTTATGAGTGAGATGCTGAGCACTGCTATTTCTCTGAGGCAAGGCCTGAGTACCCACTGGGGTAAGAACCTGAAGCTGATAAACTTGGCAGGGAGGGGGACAGGCTCAAGAGAGCCTTTTAAAAGGCTTCAGAGGGCCACTAGATGTAGGCTATGTCTATACTGGAAAGCAGAACAGGACCAGGGGAGTGGTCTGCAGTCTTGTGTGTTGTTTAATTGTTACGGTGCTCCACGGCACAGATTTGGTCTGTGTCAGCCAGCAATATTGCAGGATACAAAAAGGATTGGATGCCACAGACCCTTCCTAATGGATGGTTCGGATATGACCATCGTGTCTGGAAGCAAAGGGAAGCCTGGTGTTTGTGTGCCAGGCCTCGTTGCATTGCTTCAGGCTACAGAAGAGTGTCTAGCCTGTTTTATTTCCTAGCTCAGAGGTAGTCTTACAGTTTCATCCTTAGTGCTGCCACTGATTTTACAAAATAACATCAGTGTGGGGCTTCTCAATTCTGCGATGCTGCCTGTAGGCTCCTGCCAACTTTTAATGCTAGGTTAGGTGTGTCAGCAGAAGATACAGTCTCAGCAATGCCTGTAGTGTGGACTCACTCTGTGGATCCTCTTTAAAAAGTCACTTAGATTTTTTTTTTTTCAGAATTATTGTCGTTTATTTTAACTCTCCTTGGAACTGTAAATTCATTGGTAGTGCTGTATTGTAACTCAGTCAGTCTGGGGAAGAGATTCTCCAGGTAGGAACAGCAAGTCTGCAGACAACAATGCAGCCTCCACCTTTTGTTCCAGACAGACCTGCCAGAAATCCATCTCTTTTTTTTCTTGTTTCTTCCTGTGGCTTTATCAAAAATCAGGGAAATCTGTTAAATAGTTTATCCTAGCAAACCACCATTAAATTGTCACTTGTCTTTTTACCAGAAGTAAAGGAAAAATACTTTTCCAAACTGAGCTGCCACTGAGACAAGGGTAGTCACATTGGAGGCTCCTGGTTCACAACACTGAGATTTCTGGTGTATGAAGTACAGCTTTATTCTCCCATCGGTACCTTTTAGAAAAGGCTTTAGAAACTCATATCAGTGTTATTGTGAATAAGATTTTATTTTATGCCTCAGGAGATTAAAAGACTATTTATTTAAAAAATACACAAGGAGGGCATGAGTCTCTCAGACCCTGTTGACTGGTGGTTTTCTTCCTGGGAGAGATGCCCCAGTAACGCTCTTTGGCAGGGCTGTGTTTCCCTGCAGAGTTATGGGCTCCACCTCCTGCAATGCTACTGCATTCAGGGCTGCCAGTCACGGGGCTGTGGCCCTCGTTGAACTCATCATCACTGAAAAAAGAAGCTTAAGAGGGAGGTTTTCAGCCTTGCCTGGCTGCACTTCTTGGCACACATCCCTTCCTCCTGGGGAAAAGCTGCCAACTGGATCCTCTACAAAAGCCACCACTTCCCGAGCAGGTTGTAGGAGTGCCCAAGACAAGGATGGCTTTTAGCAGATGTGCTGGGAAAGACCAAAGAAAACAAGGACTAGAATTTCCGTACACTTTGTTTTCTTGTTTTAACTAGTTGTAGGTGTGCAGGTTTTGGGGGAGAACGAAGGGACACAGAAGGATCAGGACAGATACGCACTAAAGCGATTATAGAGGTTCTGATGGAAGGCCTATTTAGCCCAGGCTCTGTGTACTGCTGAGGTGGACGAGACCACTACAGAATGAACAGATGCTGCAGGGAACTGGAGAACAGCAAGATGGGAAAATGTTGCAAGACATCAACAAGAGCAACGAGGTCCTGAGACTGCAGTGAGAAGTCTCAGTGCAAGTCCTTGCTCTAGCATGCAGAGACAGAGGCTGAGGTGCTGTGGCAGGACTGGAGAGGGCAGGACCCCAAAATGGATGCTGCTTAGTCCAGGAAAGACTTGCTGCTGTGGCAGGAAAAAAATGAACTGGAGGTGCTCCTCTGGCGAGAAGAAGATGAGAGGTTCTTGTGTTCCCAAACAATGAACTGGACCAAGTGTGAATCCTGAAGCAAAGGCTCCATCAGATGCTGAATATGTCTAAGACAAATGAGGAAATGCAGCAGAAGGTCAGAAAGGATTTGCCAAGCGTTCCTGACATGATGACAGCCAGCTCCAAGGAGCTCCAGGGCACTTGATCTGGAACTGAAGCCTGCTGGTGACTGAAAAGTGTGAGGGAGCCAATGGTAGGTGTAAGCTACGTGTAGAGACAAAGAGAGGGAAGGGCACACGTCTCTCATGTAGAGACGGTGGCATGAGGAGTTAGGGATGGCTACAGGAATGGGAGGAGCAGGATGTGAAGGTGGCTGAGATGATGAGATTTGAATAGCCGAGGGCAGCAGCTGTCAGAGCACATCATGTGCCGGCTGAGGGCATCCATCAGATCTTTGACTGAGAGACTCATGTGTGTTAGCAAAGAGATGCTGTAACTGTCTCACACGCAGCTGTGCTGTGCGGGTGGGGAAGTTCTGACACTAGACGGCACACCAAGCACATCAACTTGCTTGTTTAGGCTTAAACACCATCTTTTGGTGCTTACCTCATTGCTCTGGGGGCGTGGGCCTGACTCATACCAGCAATAGCCTGCTGGGAAGTCGGAGCAGAGCAGAAATGAAACTGCATTTGCTCACTTCTGCCCAGGCAGAGTAATATGAGAATGATTATGGGGGGTGAGGAGGAAGGCAGGAATCAGGACTTCCAGTCTCCTACTCGTGTGGCGTTGGTAGGAATGAATAATTAGATAGCATTCATTATAAAACCACAGACATGCTTTTGGCAATGATATCTTTGGAAGTATTTTTTAGTATAGACTGTGTGTTGGCCTTGTTAATTACTGCCTCTTAGAAATCCCTTGCATTTGGAATCTCTGCAAAAAATATAATTACTCTTGTGATTAAAAGAAACTTTGGGCCATGGATATGAAACAGGACGTGTGGAAAAAAATTCTACCCAATATTTTTTTGGCATTTATTTGTAATGGCATAGTGGCCATCTGCTTCCCAGAACCTGTAAGAAAGATTTCTGTGCATGTGTTTTTACTGCAGCAAACGTCGGTATGTTGTCTTTCCTGTTATCACAGCATCAGGCTCTTTTATCTGTTACTACTGCAAACTGATTTATTCCCAATAATAGAAAATAGGTCATAAGTGAATGTCCTAGTTTTTTGCAGAATTGGGGTCCAAAAAAAGTGGAGCAGATTTAAAGATACTCAGGAGATTTATATACTGCAGGGAAAGATGGTGATTATTATTTTTCAGACCAAAGTCCTCTTTAAGTGCTTGTGAGCACGTGAAATTTTTCAGTGCTGCTAATAAATGGCTAAAAATTATGTTTCCCCTTGTTTAAAGCAAGGAAATAAAGGAAAAAGTAGTCCAACTTTTAGACTGGTTGCATGGTTGTGGTCACCAGGCTGTCAGCAAGGTTTTACTTACTTCACAGACATCAAGACACAACTGTCACACAGCAAAGCAGCAGCCTCTGAAGCCCAGTCAAATAGAATTTTTGTACACGAAGAAGCACTAAATTGCTCAGGACTTTGCTGTCTCTCACTACTGACTTTGGGTTTATGTGAAATAGCAGCTCACTGTTCACCAAGGGTTTTGTTCAACATTATCATAGTTTTTAATAAAGTGGAAATCTGCTCTTTAGAAAATCAATAAATGGTAATTCTCAAGTGGCCACCCCAGCGCTTCAGGCTCTCCTCCTTGTGTGCCGATGCGGAGACACGGAAAGTAACAGACAATGTGCAGAGGTGTAGAAACAGCAAAGTGACAGCAGCTGAAGCCAAATCAAAGTACACCTCTGCTCTGCTCTCATGAGACCCCACCTGGAGTCCTGTGTCCAGCTCTGGAATCCTCAACATAGAAAGGACATAGACCTGCTGGAATGGGTCCAGCAGCGGGTCAGGAAGATGATCAGAGGGATGGAGCACCTCTCCTGTGAAGATAGGCCTAGAGAGCTGGGGCTGTTCAGCCTGGAGAAGGCTCCAGAGAGACCTTCTAGCAGCCTTCCAGTATCTGAAGGGAGCTCCAGGAGAGCTGGAGAGGGACTCTTTGTCAGGAAGTGTAGTGATAGGATGAAGGGTAATGGTTTTAAATTGGAAGAGGGGAGATTTAGATCAGATATTAGGAAGAAATTCTTCCCTGTGAGGGTGGTGAGACACTGGAAGAGATTGTCCAGAGAAGCTGTGGATGCCCTGGAGGTGTTCAAGGCCAGGCTGGATGGGGCTTGGAGCAACCTGCTCTAGGGAGAGGTGTCCCTGCCCATGGCAGGGGGGTTGGAACTTGGTGATCTGTAAGGTCCCTTCCAACTCTGACCATTCTATGATTATAATTGTGCATGGAGAAGTGTTACTGTTCAGTGAAACAAATGTTTGTTTCCACCTTCATTTAAAATCACAGAGCAAGGACAAAATTTCTGTTCCTCTCAGTGCACAGAGGCACAGAGTAGGGGTGAGATGTCTGTGAGGAGCCAGGAGGCTGCTAGTTTGGTGCTGTCACTTTGAAAAGGGATCTGGGATGAGTGGTTTCCTTTTCGCAAGTCCCTTTCCCTGACCGCATTTCCCAGGCAGGTTTTCCAAGCCTTTGCATTACTCTGTTTTCTTCCTCCCTGGGTTCTGTCCAAGTATGATTCTCTGAAAGCTCTTCACTAGCCCGCATTTGTAGGCTGTGAAACACGTGGTAGGTAGCCAGGAAAACAGGAAGTTTCAACTTAATTCCCAGAGGTTATGTATGGGATTGAAACCAAAAACTGTTTTGTGTTTGTTTTGGCCTGCATAGCTGGAACCTAGCACTGTGGAATTATTAATGTTCAGCAAAACATTCCAGTGGGTATGTACCCATGAACCTGCTGACTCCTTGTTACTGTGTTTAAAGAAATGCTATAGAAAATAAAACCTAGTATATCCAGTGAACTTTAACAGCACTGCATCTGTTCAGATGACGTGGTTTCTAAGAATATGCATTTTTTTTTAGAGCTCCTGTTACTTTTCTGATCACTCCTTGGGCCAGGTCACAGAATCCTTCATGCAAATGCAGTCTGTCTCCTACATTCCTTGTAACTCGTGTATCTGAGAGAAAGAAGAGAAACAGCTCTGAATTCACCCTCTTTCTCACACTCAAGACTTTTCTTCATGGAGTTACTTCCTACAGTGAGGCACGGGTTATTCTCGAGCACGGGTGGAATTCCGTGCATGTCCATCCATTCATTTTGGGCCTCTCTTTGCAAGTGCTTCGGGCTGTCTCACCTTCTCTTGACCTACACACTGACTTCTGGCTTTGGTTTTACACCAGAAAACAGGAGTCAGTGTCATGCACGTATTCAGGGATCAACTCCGTGGCCAGAATGAGAAAAACAAGGTTGGGGAAAAAGTAGAAAAAGTACAATAGCCAACAACAAAACCAAAATTCCCTCTGATCTGTAGTGAAATCATCTCTGGAAGTTCCCTCTATCCCCAGAATTAGAGGCTGGGTGGTGTTCTAAAGCATGAGGAGACAGAGTCATTATCCTAAAATTGTTATGATGGTGTAGTGATTTAGGGTCTGCCTGGAACTGCACAGTGTGTTTCAGCAGTTTGCTCCCCTGGGAGAGTGGCAATGTTTTGTGCCTGTCAAATGGAATTCCTGGTAATAAAATCCTGTACTGGATCTAATTAGCGCACTCTCTGGTAACACTCTCACTGGCCTGCACCAGCTTCTCAGAAAGTGCTTCTCATGTGGGTCTTGTAAGTCTGTCTTGGGCTATCCCTAAACACCACATGCTGTGGAATGCTACTTTTGTGCAGTTAGCAGTTGGCCCTTTTAACTCCAATACGTCTTTCTCTTATAACATAAGTTTAATGATAAAACAAAGAAAAGATTGTCAAAGCCAGATTTAAAGTCAGGTTTTTAGCTACTAGATTGGAAACAACCATCCACAAGAAAAGCAAATATCAAACCCAATCCTTGTCTGTTTTAGCAACTAAATATTGTTTTGTTGCTTCCCTTCTCAAGACAAGAGGAATAAACTGACTTCTGTTAGACCTCTAATCATAGAATGGTTAATCATCACTTCTAAGAATTCTTTCAGCAATGATCACGTGAAATCATACCCATTATCTATAATAACTTGTCTTCATTTTGCTACCCTTTCATGCATTTAGAGCTGGGAACCCATTCTACAACTGACCAGCCCAGTTAGGAGCAACAGCAACGACTTATGGAAGGATGCATTTTCTTGTTTCTTTCCCTCAGCTCTGCTCTATCCTAATGCCCTGGGAAGGTGTGGGAGATAGTTGCTTTTCTGGCATTGGGTGGCTAGAAATTGTGTGTGTGTGTTTCTTTTATCTTTGCTGTACGCTGAACAGATATAGATGGTAATTGTGTGAGTAGTTCAGACTAAAAAAAGATATGACCTACCACAGCTTACCTTAGGGTTTTCACCTGCTAATTGAAATTTATCTGAACTACCTTTCAAAGTCATTAGCACTGTTCAGCTGGGGAAAAAACTAAATTGTAACTGAGACTGGTGGGCATAAGAGATAAACATTAGAAGCAACGAAGCTCTTTTTAGTAAATGAATACCGCAGGCATGTAGCAAAGTTTAGATATGTGCTGGGCTATGCTGTCCAGTGCTGGCTGATCAAAATGTTCAGTATTACTCTGATTCTTGCTGTGTAAAGGGCAACAGGACATTTTATGTTCCCTGTAAATAAGCAGGATGCTGTCAAAAGCAAAATAAGCAGGACTGTGACAAAACACGTTGTTATTACAGTTAGTGTAGGTACCAAGACATCTTAAGCCTAAGAGCTTGAGTTTCTCAGGCAGATGTTGCAGCACACATTGATTTCTCTACCACCACAGCTGTCCTGCTAGCAGCATGCAAGTGTCTAGTTTAAGACCAGCTCTGTCATGGCTGTGCAACTCAGACTTGGAGTACACACAGAGTATTATTTCCCTAGATAACAAAAATAACCCACTAAACCCTCAAAACTAGCTGACAGGTTGGGGCAGAAAGGTGTTTCTGTCCATATGCATAATGACTGTGGGCTCTCTTCCTGCTCCCATCGAAAGTAGAAGCTCCATACCAGATGAACTGTTTTCCCTTCTTAGCATTACTATGTATTTTTAAGAAGGAAAGCCAGCATGATGTAGCTTGCCAAAGTCACAGAATGTCACAGCCACTTCTAGACTTGCAGGACACAATGCTGGCATCTCCCATCCTTTGTTTCTATCGTGAATGTGGGCCTGGCTCATAGAGCTTGTTCTGTCTCAGTCTCTCGTGACAGTGAGACACAGCTTCCTTGTGTGGATGCTCTGGGAATCCAGTGCAGAGGTGGGCCCAGCCTGCAGCATTCCTGAGTGTCTGCACTGCCACTCTCTGCTCTTCCTGTTCTGTGACTCTAGCCTTGGAGCACATGTCATTTCTGAAAGTCATAAAATACTTGTTTATGGACGTGCAGGTAGCACCTGGCTTGGGATAAGGATACCTACTTTCTGCTTTTTTACTAGGGAATCTCTTAAATTAGCACCGATGCTGTAGTTTGAGGACTTTGGTTTGCTTACAAAAAGATGAGAGTTGGGGCTGGTGGTGCAGAAGGTACTATTTTTGCTCCAGGACAGGAAACCAAGCTTTTCCCTGCAGTCTGATTCCATCCAGTTGGCCTTGCTGCTGTCCTCATCTTATTGCAGACTTGTCTCAATAACCTCAATTCTTGTCCTTGTTAGATATTTCCTGGTAGCTGCTGTTACCTGTTACAGCTCAGGGCACAGCCAGAGCGGACACCTCACAGGAGGCAGAACACAGGCAGCTGCTGACATGCTACATGTGGGCTCATCTAGCTGAGCTCCAAGACGATTTACACAGTGCTTCCAGTGCCAGGGCCACAGATCTGAACAGCAGCACTAAGTTGTATTGTTGGCACGTGGTTTCTTTGGTGGCTTGAGTCCTCTCTTCTCCTTTCTTTCTCTTTTGTTCATGTTCTCCCTTCATTTGTTCATACTTGTCTCAGGTGTGCCAGTGCAAAAATGATCTACACAGCAGAAAGTTCAGACTGTGAGCTCCCCAAATGTGGCAGTCGTTAGTGATACGTCCTCTTAAACATCCATTCTTAATCCCTATACCCTATGAATTTCAAACCAAGTGCTTGAAAGTCTTGCTGCAATATGCATGTTTCAGTGATACGCTTCTGGGAGTTCTCTAACAAAAATAGCCTGGAGAAGAGAAGGATGAGGGGCGACCTTATTAATGTGTACAAGGATCTAAAGGGTGGATTGAAGGACGATGGAGCTGGACTCTTTTCAGTGGTCTCCAGTAACAGGATGAGAGGTAATGGGCACAATGGTACCTAGGAAGTTCCGTTCAAATATGAGGAAAACCTTCTTTACGGTGAGGGTGACAGAGCACTGGAACAGGCTGCCCAGGGAGGTTGTGGAGTCCCCTTCTCTGGAGATTTTCAAAACCTGCCTGGATGCAGTCCTGAGTAATGTGCTGTGGGCAATCCTGCTTTAGCAGGGGAGTTGGACTAGATGATCTCTAGAGGTCCCAACTCTGGCAATTCTGTGATTCCGTGACTAAAACACCCAATTTCTGGTTAATCTTGCACTATTATAACATCTTTTTTAATCTCCAACACTTGTTTTTTCCCTATGTTTAGGATGATAGCTGGCACTGAGTTGTGCTTGACTGCTGAGTTGCAGGAGAAAATGAAAGAACAGAATGGAAGAGATTTTTGGGGGATTCAGATATATTCCAGCATATTCCTTGAATAATTTGGGATCATAGATGCTTCCAGTGTAACTCTTCTTGCTTTTTCACCCTAAATTGAACAGGAGAAAAAAATGTAAATTTGTAATGTAATTACCATATGTCATTAAAGGATTAAAGTAGCGATACACCTTTCTATTTCATACAGCCTCATTTATAAAACATGCTCATCACTACAGGGGGGAAAAAAAACAAACACCACCCACTTTTCATTTCTGTGGATTGCAATAAATAGTGCTTGTAAAGGAACTTTAAACCTGTACACCAAATTCAGCTACCATGTCAATATGTGTCACTCCTTCCAAAGTACCCGCGAGTAAACCCTGTCCCTGAAATGCTGAATTTGGCCTGAGATTTCTGCATCTCTCAGCTCATTAGTTCAGGCTGTGCAGAGCCTTTTGGAGATCACTCCAGTAAAGTGTGAGCAGCAGCGACCAGCTCCGTGCTCCCGTTTTACACAGCCACAAAAAGCAGCAGGGGAAGTGAAGATGATGGGTCACGCTTGCTGTCGCTTCAGCGAAAAGATTAGAATTAATGGATTAGGAATCCAATTAGCCACTCCTCTTCTTTCAGCAAAAGCTGGCATGTCAAAGGTTGCTGTCTCTCAAGATAATGGTGGTGCGCAGATGGCTGAAAATCCTGACATGCTTTGGTGCAAAATAAAATTTTGGCCCCATCATTTGGTTTCCGACTTTGGAGCTCCTGAGGAAAGCGATCCTGTCACTGCCTGGCTGGGCTCCTCTGCACAGCCACTTCCATCTGTAGCCATCTTTCCACTTGAACTGAACAGATTTCTTACCCAGATTGGTAGCTGTTTGCCAGGCAGTGTTACAGGGCTGTCAACAAACGGACTGCAAATCACTTTTTTTATTTGTTTAAATGGAGTTTCTTCTCTTGTCTTTCACTTGTCTTCAGTGCAGCTCAAGGTCAGCAGTTAGAAGCTTTTTAAAAAGGAAAAAAAAAAGTTTCTTGCCCAATTCGTGTCTGTTTGTAGGAGGAATTTATTTCTTTTTTTTTTTTTTTTTTTTTTCAAATGCTGTTTAATGCTGCACTTATTTCAATGTTGTATCCTTTATACAGGGGTGTTACCTATTCATCTGTTCTGGAATTCACTTGAACTCTTCAGGCATTCAGAAACATTTGTGTTTTAAAAGCCGTGACACAAATTCTTTTAATATTATTTGTTAGACCAATAATGACCAGAAAACTTGCAGAATTCCAAGATACTGATCCAGCCTCTGCTGAGCTTTACAGCAATTGCAGAAGGATATGTGAGAGTAGATTAGTGCTTTAGCCCCTCAAACATGGTGCCTCTGGCATTTTGGTACTCCAGGTGATGATGGACATTTTCCCACCATTGCAGGTGAAGTCTATTCCACAAAATTCCCAGTTTATCGTAGATTTTCCTTCAGGTCTCAAGGGTGATCATCTATGATATTTGAGCAGTAGTGGGAGCAAAGAAGCTTGCCTGCCCTTCCCTCTTTTTTCCCTCTTACACATACTGTCTGGACACAGAAATCTTCGCAGTGTCCACCTAGATCTGCCCACTGTTGTCGAAGCACTTTGAATCAAGGCTCATTTGACATCACTGATATATTGCGGTATAAAAAATAATGTAGATAAACATAAATGACTCCTTTTAAATCTCTCTATTCCTCCTCTACAGAGAAGGAAATTTGTGGAGGCAGTATCTAGTTCAGGAGGGAACTGGCAGGCATATCACCATAGCACTTCACAGGAAAAAACCCTCACAAACTTGCCATGGAAGACCACTGACTATTTACTGTTAGTTTAACCTCAGATTCAGGTATGAAATAAGGTTTCTAACACTGTCCTTCCTGATGACTATCCAGTGACGCTCAGTCCTCCAAGGAGATGAGGTGTCAGATTCTTTGACTGATCTTTTTTACATCCAACTTTTTGCTTGCTGAAGAATTTAGGTTAATGTATAATTCAGTCCTCATTTGAGAGCAAGGACGACCAAGTTGTACAAACCGAGTCAGGAAGAGGAGGCATAGCTAAATATCTTCTAAAATATCTGTGAGGTAGAAATTTGGTTTAATTCATACATTAAAAAAAAAAAAAGCTTTTCTGGAAACGATAGAGGGACCCAGCATTTCCATTGGCTTTTTGTGTAGTTTGTGGCAAATGGTTGCTTCTCAAAGGCATTTTTTTGCCAATTATAGGCATGATCTATTTTGATAGAGATTTTAGTAAATGCCCTCAGCTCCATCATCATCAAGATTTTCCTGGGACTCCTCAGTGTAATCCTGGTAACCTCTGATTAGTGGTGTTTACACCATCAGAAGTACCAGCACAGTTAAGAAACAAGAATTTTTCCATTAAGGAAAAAGGGAAGCCCCGAACAGTGGTTCAGTAGACTGTAAGCTTGGTTCCTCACCTACTAGTACAAATTATCTTCGGGACTTTATCACACCCCATTCCCATCTGCTATGCTCTGCCATGCTCATGGCATAGTTCCAGTGAAGCTCCAGGAGCTCAAGGTGCTCTGTAGACAGCCTCTCTCCTGCCCTATCCCATAGCTGCTCTGTGTTCATGTAGCATCTCAGTGCTTACATCCCCACCTGATGCCTGACCCCTCAGCACACACAGGGCTTTGGGGAAGCTGTTGCCCATCTGCCTGGGTAACTGGTCAGCCAAGAGGCATAACTGGCCGGTCAGTGGGGCAGAACCACAGGCTGTCCCTTCTAGCAGCCAATCTGTTTCTGTCCTCACCATCTTTTGCCACTTCTTTCTGTGTTCAGCTCCGTTACCCCGAGTGTAAAAGAGGGAGGTCCCAGGGAATCTGTGCAGGAATCTATGCAAATGATGATTTCTCTGCAGACTGGGCGCTGCCAGGCACCAGTGGCTGGGGAAAGAGTCGAAGCCTCCATCCTGAGTTGTAGCTATGTTGCTTGTGCAAGTTGTTGGGACTTCTTCCTCTTCAGCAGAAGACAGAAGGAGAGAGTTTTTGAACCTCTAAACTTTCAAGCTTGTGTAAAAATGAAAATAATAGTTATGTACCTCACAGAAGGACTTTTAAGGGAGGATGCATTATTTTTGACACAGAATGGGTCAAACTATTCCAGGTTAACTAGAAACCAGCATCATTAAAAATAAGGTGTAAAGCATCTGACAGAACGAAGCCAAATCTCTGATTCAAATGAGCAGGCTGATTTCAACACCTCAGAATGTGAATGCAGTGTGAATAAAACTCTAGTAAACATCCATAATTTATCAGAATATCTTCCTAACCTTTGGAGGTTTAACTCCTTAGTGGATAACTGATATTTTATTATTGCTCAAATTGTGAAAGGATGGGGTAGCTTCAAGAAAAGCCTGTGGTACAGAACGTTTGTGTGCTGTAGGACAGTGTGGGGTTGACTTTTTGTTTAGGCTGGATGAAAGGCAATGCCAGAGGGCACTGTTCTTGGGAGCAGTTACAACACCTTTATTTGTTTTCCATTTTCTCTGTCTTTGAGGAAGAAGTTAATGCATTGAAAAGTGAGTCTCTGAATGTCTCTCTTGTTCTGAGCTTTGTTCAACTTTTCTATAATGAAAGGCTTAAGAATTACTGAAGTCTGACCAGACCATTTCCTACATCTGACGTTAACTTTTGCAGAAGCAGGTGCAGGGTGCTGTTGATGTCCTCCAAAATGCAATAAATTTAATGCTATTAAAAAGAAAGCTGTTATCTTAATTAACTGATGAACAGTACGTCTCTATCAGGGAAGGTCATCCTCTTCAACCAAGCATGCAGCTTCAGGAGGGATGCACATGGAGTGGTGAGGGAGGACGGGGACACCCGCCTAGCCAGCCAGATCAGCCAAATCAACCCGGGTGATCAGTGAGGTGACAGCTGTCACAGCCAGATAGCCCTCACATCTTAATTAACATGGGATTCCTTTTCTATATGCCGCGCATCCGTATTCTCCAGAAAGGTCTATGACCATGGCGCTGCTATGGAGCAGAATGGATCCACACACGCTGTGTTACCTGAAACTTCCTAAGCTGCAGGTCATCATTTCCCAGAGAGCTGAGGATGTTTCTTTCTTGATGGTCATTACTGAAGAGAGTCCATAAAATTGTAAAGTTGGCAGGAAAATAAATCTTCTCAATGCGTGGAAACATATAAACAGCCCCTCCAAGTTAGTTAAAAATTAAAAGCAATAAACAAAATGAGCTGGGAAGAAAGATAATATTTTACATCATTTTCTATTTTACTATTTTGGCTCAGTAAACCATGCTGTAAACTGGACAAATTCTATATTGATCAGCCAGCATCTCCTTCCTATAATCTCTGAAACTGATGCAATTATGTACTCTTGTAATTACAATTCAATATCTGTTAAGTTGTTACACCATCTTTGGACAACCCATACAATAAATAAATAATGTATATTTCAAGCCTAATTTAATTTTCAGTGATTAAAAAGTAATTAACACCTTTTCAGGCAATCTGCACAATCACGTTTCTTGCCATCCCTTTAGTTTTCTTGGAACTGAGAAAACTAACAGCTTTTTAAATTAAACAAAACAAATGTTGTTTTGGTCTTTCCAGACTCTTCACAGTGAATCCCACTATCGTCATGTGTGTAAGTAGTTGCAATAGTGAAATCCCTCACTTAATATTTAAGTGGAAATGAAACACAGACCTTGAGTTGCAAAAGTGAGTAGGAAGGTGGCTGTTTCAGGATGGTTGCTGGATCTGGGGCAGCAGGTAACCCTGGCACCTCTGCTGCCCCATGCCCTGCAGTGGGGTGGTGGGCTCCTCCTGGGCAGAGCCAGACACACAAGCTTAAAATGGGTATTTCCACCCAAGCAAGAGCGTTTGGCTTCTGGTTTTTCTTTTTGGTTGTTTTCTTGTCTTGCTTTAGTGTTTTCTACTTCCAAGAGCACTGGTGGGTTACGATGGCTAGTTTTCTTTGTCTTTTTCCTTCCTTGATTTCTTTCTCTTTCTCTCTCTCTTCCACTCTGTTTTTCTGTTCTGGGTGTGATTGAGGGCAAGCTTCTGCTTACAATGCTTAGGTTGTCACTGATATTTCACATCTAACTCTGGTTTGCTGCAAAAGCTAAATTCTGTCTTCAGGTATGCCTTTGGTTCCAGCAGACTGGATGTTCTTCTCATAAGCAGATGAGAGGATGTCTGGGGCTGCCCCAGGAGCCTCCTGCCCTCACCTCCCTGGGACAGTGGGCAGCGCACTGCAGAGTCCTTGCACACCAGTGACAACATAGACCATGAGAGAAGAAATGGTTACTTGCCACCAGAGCCTCTGGAGATTGTTTTCTTTTTCATTTTGTGTCATACAAATTTAACTATTTTCTGTAGCACAGAGCTGGTACATTTTAGCAGCTGATGTATTTCCTAAAAGAGTCAGTGCTGGTTGTCATTTTAGTTACGTGCATACTTGTTGAGAGTTGTATCAGTACTAAATGTTATTGCAGCTTATCCTTTCAGAATATTTGGAAGCATTAACATTTATTTATCTATTACTGTGACTGTATTACAGTATATGCAATTAATGGGCTTTAAATTTATTGGTTGTTCCATAGAGATCTAAAAGGGAATAAAGAGTATAGTAATATAAAGAGATGATTAAAGAGGTATTTGTAAACATTCATTCACCAATACCTGAACTGATAATAATTGCTCTGCAAGCAAAAAATCTTTGGTCATAGATCTTTCCATCCATGTGGTCTAGGAAACAGACAAGGAAAGGGACCAGCATGCTTGATTCCTGTCAGTTTTTTTTTATCTCTGCCCTGCTAAATCGTCTCTGGTAAGTTGTTTTGCAGATCTTTTCTGACAAAATCTTTGTTTGCGTAGAACGTGAATTCTCAAATGCCATTATTTTACTTATAGTACTACTGGTAAAATTGTTTACAGAGGAAGTCCTCAGACTCAGATGACTCATTAAGCAGCAAGCATGGCTTTTACAGCTGTTAGAGATGGGCTTTCTATTCTCTGGCTATTAACCTAGATGATGAAATGAGTTTATCACTGTGTTTCTCTTTAGAAGTTACCTACATTTTGCTTTGGTGATCTTCCTTGGCCTAATACATAACATAGAAATAGGTATGTTTGGTGATGCCAGGTGAATATGTTGGACAAGTCTGACTATCAAAATACAAAAGTAAATGTCCAGTTAATATGGTATGCAGAAAGTAGTTAATTTTCCTGTCTTTCTTTATATCTATAATTAGGCTTTGAGGACTTTATTGCCCCCAGGCAGACTGCCCAGTCTCTAGCGGTTTCACACACACTTTTCTTACTGTTTCCATATCCTGAACTTTCTATTTTCTTTTCATGGCCCATTGCTTAGCCATTGATTTTACTTCACAGAGAGAATTCTCCATAAATAAAAGGTTGGGAATAACACTTTAACTTAAACAGTTGGTTATTGTAATTCTCTCTTTATTTGATCAATAGCTCACAGTTGTTAAAAAATACACTGGCTCCGAGACAACAGGAAGTTCATGCACTCCCAACCTGAATGCTCGCCCATCAGCTGCGAAAAGATCCTTCAGCAAAGTGTTAGTGACAGGAGTTATGGGCAGATGTCACGGCACCATGTGCTGCTTTCTTCCTGAATTTCTTCTACCTTGAAACATCAACAAAATGAACTGGCTGGGATGGATGTCTCTGTATTCATTTATACCGATTCCAGCAAAATCATTATTTCAAAAGTCAACCTCTTGCTTATGCCAAAGTAAGGCAGTGGACAATAGTGGTGTGCCGTATACCGAGGTGTTGCCAGAGAGAAGCTGCTTCAGTCTGCAGAAGGTTGCTTTCTAAGTTAATTGCTTAATTGTTGTCATCGCAGGATCATGCATATGCATAGCAAGTTGTGCAGTCCTTTTGTGTTCATTATTATTACTGAAACCTTTTGTCATTTTAATTAATAACTTTCACTTTATTGAAAGCATATTGTAATGAGTTTGAAATGCAAAGTGTATTTTTAAAAATCAGAAATTACTGTCACTGAGACTTAGTGGATGAGGGAGGCAGGGTATTGATGCCAAAATTCCAATAATCTGTGCTTTACATCCTTGGTGGGATCACTTGTTAGTGCTCAAAATACCACACTCGGTTCTGAAGCAGCATTGTCCAATGCTAAGTAGAATCTCAGGAAACAGTGATTAAGAGAATGTGACTAAGAAAATGGGATAAAAGATAACAAGAGAAACATCATAATAGTTTAGAAGTGTATGATTTAGGGGAGGAAGTTTTATCTGGTACTGTTAACTGGCAAAAAGGTATCAGAAGCCCTGATTCTGCAAAGACCATGTAGCCCTTAAATGGAAAAGAGAACTTCAGAAAACGCCTGGATTTAGAAATATGAAATATATTTTTTAAGGTTTGAAAGAAGTCTTAGCGTTTCAATTCTGCATGCCTCTGAACATTTTCGGTATGTCTCTTCAGGGATCTAAGTTCTGACAAAGTAATGAGTTGAGAGATGATTTAATGAGAGGCTAAGCTGCTCATGTTAAATTCCTATTACTCATTAAATTTTGCATTTCTTAGAAAGAAGTTTTTATATATATAATAATAGATTCTATGTATACTTTCATGAGGTGTCCTCAAGCATAAAAAAAATCCAGCACCTAGATATGTCTTATAGACACATTTTGTCATTAACAAAAGTAGATATGCATGATGAAACAAATTTGATATCAAGGCCTGATGTTACATTTACTGTATCACTGCAATACCGTCTCATAAGTCCTTAAGGAGACATGCCCGTAAGAAAACCACTTATATGAAGAAAAGAGTGCTTCTTAAAAGGCGTATCTTCTCTGAACCATTACTCTACGTTTTCAGGTTCTATGTTTGCCTCGCACTGACAGGGAATTCATTCTACTGAATCAGATAGTCTGGATTTACATATAGGATGAAACACAAGGTTGGACTGCCAAACTTACATAATCAGTTTGGCACCTGAATTTTCAATGTGTTTTCACAAATTGCCCATAGCCAACAAAAGATGTATTTCAAGTGAAGTTACACCCAAAATAAACCTGGAGAATGCCATGACTTGCAGTGGTTTCTTTAAATTGCACATGAATGGGACTAAATTACCAATCTTTTCCTCATATGCAACATGGAATAGGATCAATGGTTCCGTCTCACATTGTCTCCACAGGTCTCAAGGAATTTAAAAAAACACAGAAGCTTATGTTGTCAGCGAAAACAGTGAGCGTAACAGAAAGCCTGCAAAGATCAGACCACAGAAGTATGACCCTTCCTGTCCACTTTCTCTGTAAAGACGCATTTTAAATCAATGGATTTTGAACTTGTGCCTAGGCTGCATAACATCAAGATAAACAGACATGGAAATAGCAAAGTGAAAGAGGTCACAGCTGGAAATGATGGAAGTATAGGAGTCCAACAGGAGTTCCATATTTTGTGTTCTTGCTCAAGTCAAGAATAGTCTTTCTGGTTATCTTTTTTTTTTCCTTTTCTCTCCTGTAAGATGCACTGTGGGGATTCCTGCTGGGTGAGTGATTATTTCCAGCTAAGTTGATAAATTTTCTGAAAAGATGACAAGGAATTGTTTGGATGTTGTCTTTTATCTGGCTAAAATCAATTTTGAATTTGAAAAAGAAGTGTCTAGTATTGATTTCAGACATACAGTTTGCAAAGAACTATCAAATGTATTGTGGGGATAAAATCTTTATGAGGAGTGGAGGAGGAGCAGCCCTGAAACATTTCTGTGATTCAGATATTCTTCAGAGTTTCTTCCTTAAAAGGGGCACTTTGAAATGAAAACATTTCCCTTTTTTTAAAAAAGGAGGATTTGATGCCATGCTTGGTTTTAAACTTATAATAATATAATATAATAAAATATCATAATATAGAGGGTACTACTCTAGAGAACTGTGTCTTTAATATGAATGACTGTGGTTCAGTTTTGTTTCAGGCAATGTTTATCAAACAGACTGTTTAGACTAATTATTTAGCCCACAGGTATTTGCCTCTACCCACTGAAAACAAACCTCTACAGTTTGGATGTAAAGTATAGACCTAAAAAAAATTTGATCATTCTGAGAACTCTTACAATTTGTTCCAAAGAGAAAATGGCTGTATTTGCTGTTACCTTTGTTTGGGTGAGGACAGCAAGGCGTCTCACCACATGAAAATAGTTGCGTAAATGCAGTGGAGGGATTTGCCCATTGGGAGGTAACGGCCTAACATCACCCAAATGCAATCAGTGGTAGCAAGATCAATATTTATGTCACCAATATTTGTCTGCACATTTGCCTGGATCCCAAGCGAAAATGGTGGTGGGTAAAGCCCATTAATCCCATGAGGAGATATAACTCCTAGCCAGGAAAAATACTTCAGCATTTCAGTCAGCCTCAGGAATATTGCATCAGAAAAACAAAGACTTGGGCATCCGAGTTAAAAATTCGTATCTTCAAAAGCCCTGCAGCACTTCTGCACAAATGGGAGTTTGTGTGTGCCAACTTTCCAGCAGTGAAGTTCCCTCAGGAGTTAAGTGTATGTTTTGTGTACAGTCTGTTGCTACATCGCGTATGTAGCTAAGTTACACTGAGATCTTTATTTTAAGCAGGTCTGCTGAGCTCACTGGTGAGAGTAGGTGCGCTTGGTATTCAGTAAACCTGGGTCAATGTATAAGATATTTTCCCCAAGAAACAGTAGTTCAAACACTGGTGTAAGTTCATCTTCTGTTTATGAGCTTTTGGACTCACCTTAATTACTGCTGCTTTAATTAGCTCCATAATGCCATAGGATGAGGCAGCTTTAATCTTTTCTTTTGTGGAATGGAATAGTTTTATGAAATAATTAAAGAAAATTACTTCATGACTAGACCACTTGTCTATATTGGGGGAGGGAAAGAAGACTGAGTTCTTCCTTCCACTCTTGTGAATACTTAACATTAAACATCCTTCCAATACATGGGTTTCCCCAAATCTAGGTGTACACTTAAATCTCAAGGCCATGGACAGACTCAGTGTAAATGTGTATTAAATTTTATTTAATACAAAGAGCAATACTTTCAACATAAGGAATCAAGATAACCACATCCCATGCTGAAGCCAAGGAAAGTAGCTCCTGTGGGGCTGTGCTGGCATCTCTTCCTGTGAATTGAGTTGCTGCCAGGGAAGTTCTTTGTATGTGACTTGCTCTTAGTCAAATGAAAATTTTAATATGCATTTAAGGTCAGCGGTATCTTGTTCCATAAGCTGACAGTTAGAGCATCTAGATAAACAAAAAAAGATAAGTTTGCAATGTTCTGTAGGGAAGTAAAAGTTTAATTTGGACCTTCCACATACTGGCCCAAGCAGTGGCTTATTAAGAATCAGAGGTCTTCTGATGGTAGCGACTGCAACGATGTGTGTGAAGAAGCCCTGCCACAGGTGTCTAGTTTCAGGATAGAATTCACATCTGCAAGTATAGAGAGGATGGAAGTGCTGGTCCAGAGCACGTAACAGCTGGGTCCTCTTCCCCCTCTCATGCTGCTGATGCATGCAGTATGGCTCCAAATAATTAATGATACTTGGCCAGAGTGATGGACTAAGAGAAAGGACAGGACAACTGGATGAACTTCCACAGAGGAGTTCGCAAGGTTAAACTGAAGAAAGAGAAATGGTAGCTACACCTGAAAAATCTGGCAGGAGCAAGGGGAAAAGGGAGAGAGAGCAATCCCAAAGGCTTGCATTACACACTCTGGACTGAAGGGGAGAAAGGGAAATAATCTAGACATAAAAAGGCCTTTAATTTTGTTTATATCATTACTTACTAGAAGTAAGGAGTAAGTGAGAAGTTAGGAAGGTAGGAAGTGAAGAGTCACTGTCAAAAGAAACAGTAAGAGGGTTAAAGCAGTCAGAAAAATAGAAGGGAAATAGAAGAAGAAAATCAAAGGCAAAAGGGCCTTTAGCTCTTGGTCATTGCAGAGACACCTGACTTGTCAGGGGACAGCCTTTTCACTTCAGTCAACCAGTAACACTCACCATTCTTGACAAATCATCTATGACCGTTATCTGCTGATAGGATGGAGGGGGGGACGATGGGAGGGAGAATGCTACTATGTCTGTGTTCTCAGGTTCCTCAAAAAGTGGTGAAGTTTCCTGTGTTATCAAATAAAGCACATGGCAGGTGCATTTGGTGCAGGCAGGTATTCTAAGGAATTTCAAACTATGTTTTTCCAGACACTGCTGCTCAGACTGTCTACAGAGGAAAGACTTTGTATGTTTAATGGGGAAAAATGCAGAGAAACCTGATGCACTTCACTGAAGCAAGGTAAAACTTTTCTTTCCTTCAGGGAGTCTCTACATCCTTTTACCTGCATTATGCAAGACAGCATTGCTAACTTGCTTTAGTTGCTGGCACAGATGTTTCCTTTTACATGTGCATCTCCAGTGATTTTTTTAGCCTGACATGTAGCTGCGTAAGCTACTAGGGGCCTCCTGGAGTCTGTGCCATGGAGCTGACTCAGCTTACAAACACTAACCCTGCAGAGTCAGACTGAGATCCCAAAGTCATTCTGCAACTTTCTTGACTCGTGCCCAGAAACACGGGCTCTGTAGGCTAGATCTGCCCTTCAGCAATCCCATACAGCTGCTGTTTTCCATAATTCCGATGTCTTTTCCAGCCACACCATCCCTACAGGATTTTTCAGGTTTCAGAGCAGTCAGAATTTGTTCTGGCAGTTGCAACTTAGTTAACAGCATTTAATCCACTCGCATGAATATTTCATTGCTCTGCTGTGAGTCCCTACCTTATCTAACCACCCAACGGGTGCTAAACTGACTTTGAGAAAAATGCAGATTTGAAAGCATAAACCTTGGAGAGGCAATGCAGATATTAAAGGCATGACAAACTGCCCGCAGTGTCTGATGTTATCAGAGCTTTTCCCTGAGTTCACAGTCTTACATACATACTTCTGTGGACTGGATATTAATGGCAGCTTTCTGCATCTGTCAAATGCTAATTCAAGAAACAAAAAAGAGTTTGTAGTTCCTGTCTCAAAGGCTGTGAGCTGCTGGCAGGGTTTCAGCTAGCTGTCTGCCCTACCAGCAAACCTTGTTGTAAGAAGAAGGTAGGAGCAGGGTCCTGATTCACTGCAGGCAAAGTTCTGCCTCAGCTGAGAATGTGAAGACACATGGAACTGTCTTTGGACCTACTCGACTCCTAGTTGTGCACATCTATTCTCAATACCCTCTCTACCACACTGCAGCAAAAGACGGGGCAAGAGAGGTCCAAGTTAATCCCTATACGAGTAGGAGGCAGTAAAAGGTCAGTATTGCCTTTAATAAAGACAGCGAACACATCTCCAGATAAAATAAGTAATAAATGACTCAGATGCTTTTCATCTGTAGGTCTCAGAGCACTTCAGAGGTAAGTTTTGCTATTCTGAGCATAGAGCCATGGTGAGTAATAAAGCCTTTTCGCAGACACACTTCACGTGGATCTCTGTTAGAGCCACTTCTTTCCACATCTCTTTAAGATCTACATGCAAAGTACAAGAAGAAGGGGAGGCGGCCACCAGTTGTTGCTTACCAATCCAGTGCTGATTGCCTTTGCACTTTGCAGTGGGTGGTTTGAGCTGCAGCCGCGCAGCTTACCCGTAATTACCACAATTTCCTGTTACACTCATTTGAAAAGACAATGTTCCTGAGGAAGTTATGAAGACGGCAAGTAAGTTGCTGCCTTAATTTCTGTGTGCTTGATTTAAGAGTGCTTTCTTAATTATGCTGGCTGGAGCTTATTTACAGTGCTTCTCAAACAGTGTTGTCTTTTAGAGAGATGAGAAAGCTCGTGCTTCCAGATACCATATGGGCAAATTCGGATATTCTGCCATCCCCTCAGCAAGTTGCTCAGAAACAGCTGCAAAAGATTCAAGGCAACTCTTTCTTTTACTGGTGCTAAAACTGTGAGGAAAGTAGCTTAAATATTCAGTTGCAAGATGCTGCTGCAGCTGGGATGTCAGAGAGGAAAATGTAACTATTAGTAAACCTACTGTATAACTGTAAATGTTCCTTAAAGGCAGTAACTGAAAAAGCATTTTCATGTGTTCAAACCAGCACTTTTTTTTTTTTTTTAAAGTAATGAATTATTTATGCTTTCATATGGACTCTCCCGACGGTTGAGAAGCGTGTGCTAGAAGGCTCTTTCACAGCACAGGGTTTTCAAAAGGAAGGATGTCTGTACCTTTTTTGCTAACAGCCATGGCTTCCTGCCTTTGTCAGGGGAAATACGGTGGAGGGAAGCAGCAAGTTTGCTGTCTGTCTGATGCACAGATAACCTGTTTGGGGCGCCCAGCGTTACTGCGCAGATAGGGCTGGTTTGACTTTGCCAGGGCTGTCTGTCACGACAGCAGTTGCCTTGGTGGGTACAGCTCTGATACGTAGAGGGCTGAATATAGCTCTGAAATAGGGGGATTATCCAGGGAGAATATTAGGTGCTATACTTTTGTTTTTTTCTGGGCACACAACGCGTGCGAGGAAATGTTGTGGGAAAAGCTGGGTTGCTAGGCAGTTGTTTTGCTGGTAATGCGGGAACTAAGCCAACGCTGAGCGAGCCATAGAGACTGTTCTTTTCAGGCCCCAGAACAGCAGAGAGCTTCAGCTTGTTCTTTGCACGCTGAGTTTCCCTTCTCTGTCTGTTTGGAAACCATTGATGCCATGTATCACCGCTCTTTAAAACTGATAAACCACCTGCAACACTCTTCTCTCCACTCACCCCAGAAGTTTTCATTTCTTTAACACACGTCTGATCGGCTTTTAAGTTCCGGTTTGCTCAAGCAAAACTTCTAGAAATGTGAGAATTAGAAAAGGAAAGCAAGATACTACTCAAAAAGTCACAAATGCAAAAAAAAAAAAAAAAAGAGAGCAAAAATCATGATGGTTTAGAGTGTGAAATGAGTAATAGAAAAAAACAAGTTATTTAGCTATATGCTCATCAGTGACAATCCAGGTTTCTTTGCATCGTCACTTTAAAGATTAGTTCTGCATAAGGCTGAGCAAACTAGAATACTCCCTTATACACTTGCACTAACTTAAAACATCATTAACTGGATATGAAGTGACATGTGAAGGCCCAAAAAGATCCCTGCAGTTTATGTGAAGAACTGCAAGATCCGCAGACTTAGGATGACAGCCTTAGTAACAGGGACTAATTTCCATTTCTGAGCTAAAGTAGAGAGAGAAGTGCAGCCCGTGGGCATTACACTGCATTTCAGGGGGCTGTGTCAGGCACTCTTAGGCACTTCAGCTGCAGAACTGGAAATCCAGTGCCAGACAGAGGGAAGCCAGAGAGCTGCTCTCTGGGGGAGTAGCAGAGACTGCACCAACACTGACTCTGATTTAAAGAAGAAATGGGATATTTTTCCATGCCGCTATTCAGCTTGTCTCCACTGCCTCCTGTGGAGCCTGCAAAAGGCTTTGTGTCAGGGAAACTACCGTTAGACTTGGTGCTCGTGGGCATCGTCACTAACCGAGCCAGCAGGGTCCCAGGGCCAGACAAGTGTTGAGAATAGGATCTTGCATTCTGAGTCACCTTCCTGCTGTCTGGTGGCAAATTTTATTCTGAAGAATTACTGTAGCTTGGTGTTGGTGGTGCCAACCCAAATCTTGGTTAGTGCCAATCCTGGCAGTGGTGTGAACGGTTTCCCATGGATGCCCAGGGGGAGGATGAGTTTCATGCAAAGGGGAGCTCTCATTCCTCCTGTCTGTAAGGCACAACCTCTGCATTGGCCTGAGAAACCAGAAGCTGGGTGTCCTCTTTCACGGTTACTGTATTCACCTTCTTTTACTTGCTTCTGACATATTTAAGTTAATATTTCCCAAGTTGTGGCCAGGAACATTATGGCATTTTTTTGGCTCATGTTTGTAAATTCCAGTATTAGCTAGCATATTAGCTGAATGTAAACCTTTATTTTATTCACACATTAATTCATTTTCTGTCTTACTGAACTTCATAAATAAGTCAATTATACAGAATTGTATTACAGAAGCTCTACTAAATAATAAATAATGCATTTGGTTTGCCATATGATTCTGTGCTTGTCTCTGCCCAGTGCTCCTCTAATTCACAAACTGTTTTTTTTTCCCTCATAGAATATGTAAGTTAAGATTAGATTTTTTTGTTGTACCTTTCATGGAACTCATGCCTATTCTGAAAAACTGATGCTTCTGCAGAGCTTATTCAGAGCAGTAGTACATAGAGCAAAAATCTTTATTTGTTTTATAATCTGTTTCTGAAGTTTTAGTTGTGCGGGTTTTATTTATGTTTTTGTTATGAGTCAGTGAAGTTTGGAGTTGATAATCAGTATTCTCCTAAGCCCCCATGACCCTGTCACATACAGATTCTATTTTTAAAGACGTTCGGAAGGCGCTAGAGGAGGTCAGAGGCCAGCTATTCTGTGTCTGTCATGTACTTCCCCAATATGAAATCCATTCACACTATCTGTGTGCTTCAGGAGAACAGACGGTTCTGTCACAAGGGTAAGGGTCTGCAAGGGAGAGCAGTTTGAGAGAAATGTTTATGTATTGTGTGCTGATTGGACTATCCAGATGCTGAGAGCTTGCAGGAGTAAGTGCAGATGTGGAGCCAAAATCTAAAAAGTGAATGCTTATTTCTCTTCAAAACCTTCTACTACAACATCTACATGTGCATTATCATGTTCAAGATAAATAGAAAATTGCCCTAAGATGTTCTACCTGGTATTGACAATATTAAGAGTGATTCTTCCCTGAAAACTCCCTTGTTTATCCCAGTGAAAAAGTTTCCAGCAAAGCTCTTGTTGCTTCACAGCAGCAAGAGCAGTGAAAGCAAATCAAGATATTAAGATGCCAGAAAGACCTATAACAAAACTGGTCTGTGAGATGATGGTGAGCCACAAACTTCTGGCCCCAGCCCAGAATAAAGTGCAGAAGAATATCTATAGGCAATTAAATTAGTCCTGAAAAGTTCTGTTTTGAATATGCTAGGAAAGTAGCTAAGGTAACCTTGATATTAGAAGATTCTTGGCCTGTGAAAAGGCATCAGCACTGGGGCACTGCGAAGGGACATATGCATTATGAATGGAAAAGCCTCAAAAACTTTGCAGAAAACACAACCAAACAGCTAAAGTGAAAATAAATGAATTTACCAGAAACTTTGATATTGAAAATTATCTTCAGATTTTTCAAGCCAAGAGATATTAAAAACATTAAGGACTAAGAAGAAAATACTACCAGGCAGACTGTAGATCACCAATGCTGAACATTTGATGATCTCAGGAAAAGACACCCTAAAGACAACACAATATTCAAAATAAAGACCTTTCCAAGCAGGATGATGATGAGGATTGTATTGTACTGGAGAAAGTTAAGAGTACTGGCCAGAAGTCACTGGAAAAAAGGTCCAAAGAATGGATGGCTCTGAGCAAGGTGATCCAGAGGAGGAGAAGAGGAGGAGTTGGTCTGTTCAGGAAGTCACAAGTGCTATATAATACACAGAAAGAAAGAAAAGATTCTTAAATAAAAAATAAGTATGCAATTCTGTGCATAGTACCTAATAAAGGTGAGCTGCTAAGCTGCACAAGTCAGCATAGATGGCTGATCAGTGACACTAAGTCCTTCTCCAAAGATGCACAGTGCAGAGGAGTGTGTCTGAGCAACAGGGCCACTGCCCACTGTCTGGAACTGAGAAGACTTGGCAGCCGTGAGCTGTTTGGACTCTGTTAGTAAAGTACTTCGTGGTTCACAAAGCATCCCTCTGGAATAACTGCGTGGCTTTTCTGGTTGGCTCCCAAACCCAATGTTTTTTGGTTGGCTCCCCAAAACATCCCAGGTATGGTGAGATCCATGGGCTTCACAAACTGTGCAGGCTAAGCAACTGGTTCAAAGTAATAACCAGCAGTAGGTAGGATATCTATCTCCCTGTACTTTCCTAGCCTCCCTGGAGAAACTCATTAATGGAGTTAAATTGGCATAAAGGGTCACAACAGGAAGGTTTGTTTTGCAAATGCAGAGAATATAGGTTTGAAGAATAAAGTCAACAGCTTCCTCAAACTGGTAAATTACTTGAACTGCTGGTCAGTGTGTACAAAACATGGCAAAACCAGTGGTCTTCTGCAATGGGGATGGAAAGAATTACATGAATAGTGACAAGGCAGCAGTATAGCTGATGTGCATCATCAGCTGGATCACATAGGATAGCAATTGTTCAAGGAAACCTTGAGGGATTGCTTGGGGAAAGTGGTCTTGGCTTATGCAAGGTCTCTGCAGAGGGAGGGATTAATAATTTTCAGCCTGTGGTTTACAAGTCCCTGGGAATGCATGGACTCAGGCCATGAAACATAATACAAAAAAACATGTTTTGCTGTCAGTGAATTTAGCATTTGTGAATAGCGTTGAGAGAGCAGAGAATAATATGAGTGAAAAGGACAGAAAGAGTGTGTTGCAATTTAGTTCCACCTATAAATGACAGGATCAGATCTGTTAAATCTCACAACTCTCCCTGGCCCTGTAACTAAAGTTGCTCTAATAATATAGACCTAGCATTTGCCTTGAATCTAAAAGGTTGCTACCAAAGGTTTTAAAGAGAATATATTTTCCAAAGTGCATCATCAGTACATAAATTGGGGCTGGACTACACAGTGCCTTTGTCCCTTCAGGCATGGGTCATGCCTCCATCTCCTTCTCAACAGTCTGCCAGGAGGCAGTGGTTCTTATCCAAAGATTATTGCATCTACTGCAATAATCCGTGTATTTAATCTATTTCCAATAATCTAGGCAATAATCTGTTTCCACTCTGGTGAAAATACATAGTGTTATCTGTAAAATACTAGTGAGTTGTGTGGCAGGATAGCATTCATTAAAATATTCTTCCCCTCGTTTAATTAATTCGTACCACTTGATGTCTTCATAGTTTTAATTTTTCCACTTGCTGCCCTTAGATTTATGGGCAGCAGTGTGGTGTCCGCTCTGAAAGAATTCCTTGGAGTAGTTCTACGGCAATGTCTTGTGAGGGACAAGGACATAGAGTGTTGAAATCTTATTAGTCCTCACATAAGCTGAAGTCCTTTCTGAGAAGTTCTTAAAAGCGTATCAATAAAATATCCATAAAGCAGATTGACAAGAGGAGCATATCCTGCAATGGAATGCACAGGGGAGCATTGTACAGCAAAGATCTCAGTAAAAGGGCTAAGAAATAAGCAGATGTCACTACCTTCCTTTCAAGCTCTTCTCCTTTATACCCTGCTCTGATAGCAAAGGTGTAGTTTGCCCTACTTTGTGCATTACCACATACATTCAGAGCTGATGGCTGGTTATCAGTATTGTACCATCATCTTCAAATGCTGATGACGCATTTCTGTTCTCATTTCCTCCTCTGCACACATGCATGTCACACAAACACCAAGCAGTCGTATTCTGCTGAATCCTCCAAGATTAAAATAATAGGAGTTACACAAGGGAAGGGATGAAGTAAGTGGTTCAGAGGACTGTAGCCTAAAGTTTTAAGCAACAGTAAGAATTAAGAAACCAATGCTATAGGGAAGTAAAGACAGTTTAGAAAACGAAAAACTGAGCCTTAATTTCTGACTGTGGCTTTCAAAGCAATAATTTCCTTTCCCCAGTTCCCCCCAGCACGTAGGCACATCTTTCCCTCAAAGCAACAAATTATGATGACTACAGTACAGAGAGAGCGCCAAAAGATTTGCTAATATATATTCTACACATACCAGTGGTGGATATGTCATACAGAAAAATGCATGGGACTTTTTTTTTTCCATTTTTCGTAGCAATAACCAACAGAGGTCAGGCATTTCCTAAAGATTTATTGACTGTTTGGAGTTAATATCCTTCACCTTACTTATGGACCACCATTTGCTCTCAACCAGCCATTAATCTGCAGGAAGCACTCTGCACCGTGGTCACCGTTTCCTACATAACAGCAGTGCAAATCAGTAGAAACGGTGTTTGAAGAGTGAGTAGAAGTGCTACCCTGTACTTAAAATGCATGTCCTGGGCAAGAACAAGGGCAGAAAACAAAAGCCTCCAGTCCGTGCTTCCACTGGACATTGAGGAAAATGGGTTGACCTCTTCTGACCCTCTTATAGTCAGTAGTCTAACCACCCACAACTGAGTTCCAACAGGAAACAGTTGACAGCAGCACTTCAAGATGTCATGCAACAGACATGAGGTCTTTGCTGTCACCATTGACTTTTTCTGCATTTTTTACCCTTCTGTTGCAATGTTATAATAAATTAGCTAAACGTGTCATCTTTGATGAGTGCCATTTCTTCAGGCTTGCAGTTTTTTCAGTCTATAAAGCAAATTACATTACCTTAATCTCTGAAAAATTGCAGGCTGAGAGTAAATGCTGTGTAAGGGGGACGGTCTCTGGCAAAGCACAGATGGACTCTGACAGAGTAGAGCCATGGAAACTATATAAATAAAAACAGAACTGTTTATAAATACTTCCTTTTTTGGGGGGTGTTGGTGTGAGCAACTGCATTATTGGAAGACACTTTTCTCCCATAACATCTCTTTTTTATCCTTAGTGCAGCAGAGGGTTCCTAGGGAAATGCACAGCAGTGAGCAGGATGGCTGTGGGGGCTGCAGGAGCCCCTCCAGGGATCACAAGGCAGTTTCTGGAGCCCCCAGACTTGATCTGCAGGGAGACCTCAGGTGCAGGGCAGAGCTCAGCTTTTCCGAGTGCGCTCTGTTGAGCAGCAAAGCTGGGAAACTTGGGCAGCCCCTCTGCTGGTGTGACTGAGCTGCTTCCAGCAACCAAAATAGTCCCCGTACTGCCGCCAGCTGACTTTGTAGCCAGTCCTGTCCTGTCACTCCAGTGGTTGCAATTGGAGCTTTCAGCATGTAATTCAAAGCTGGTGTGATGAGGAGGGTGTTACAGTTTCACATAATAGAATTTGGGTTTACTTTAATTTACAAAACAGAGCATTGTAAGCGGTTAGGCACAAAATGTCTCCTAAAAGAGCTTTGCTGCTAGGCTGAGATATGGCTTTACTCCTGCAGCAGCTTTGATCCTGTGAAAGAGCATCTTCCCAACATACACAGACCGCCTTGCGCCTTTCAAAATGATGCTGTCCACTGTCATTAATTCAGTCTCCCAAAGGTCTTGTGTGCAAAGCTGAGGGGCAGCACCATGTTTGGGAGCAGAGGGGAGTTGAAGAGGCACAGGAGGTCCAGTAGCAAGGGGAAGCTTCTCCTCTGAGCAAACGCTCAAGCAAGGCAGCTGGTGAGAAGGTGAAGGCATGACCCCAGAAGAGGACATACAAGGAGAGTGAGGAGGAAGCTGAGAAGAGGATATGATTGACCACTGAGGGGCAGGACATGGGGAAATAACAACCAAGCTCATGAGAGAAACTGAGCAGAAAAAATATGAGCAAAGAGTTAGTCTCCAAAAAACCCCATAAAATACGTGCCCAAGTAACAGAGCTCCTGGCATGTGTGTGAATATTTCTTGCAGTTATTTCTTACAGTTTTGAATTTCTAAAGGATAGTAGTATGATTTTACTATATTATCTTATTATTTTGAAAGCTTCTGTTCAGCTCTTCTGGACAGTATCCAAATACGACCTGTAATGTGTATTTAGATCCTTTGTTTTGGAAATTTGTTTTACACATCTGAAAGTAACACGTCTCTGGTGAGTGGTATTGCTAGAGACGGTGAGGAGGAGTAACCCTGTGTTGGTATTCCTGCTGGCACTGCTCCATGGGCCCCAGCCAAGAGGTTGAGGTTATACAGACATGGGGTAACAGAAAAATTCTGCTTTGGAAAACATTCAGGGCTTTTAATCTCCTTTCATTCCCTGCTTTCAAGCCTGGGAAGAAGAGCAGATGTCTTGAGGGCCATGCTTATCACATCAGGCCCTGGCATCAGGAGGCTTGAAGCCAAGCGATGCAACACCCACATGGGGGTCTGTGGCTGAGCCCAGGCCATCCACGTCCCCCTCCTTCCGCAGGCCCAGGAATGAGTGAGACCTCGTGGTTGTTGCTTGGGGAGATGGGCAAAATTGCATATCCTAAATTAAAATCCAGGAGAAAACGGCGTTCTGAAAACTTTGACCAGCATGTTCAAACATGGTAATGTTTTCCAGGACTGTCCTGGCTGATCACTCTGTTTGTGTCTCCAGCCAGGCCAAATGTCCACTCAGACTTTCCTTGGGTTTAGCTGATGATTTCCTGGAAATTACCGTTAGTTACACCAGGAGGAAAGAGCATTTGATAAGACCTAAATCAAAGATAATTAAGTTCACTAAACTGGAAATTCCTTTATTTGTCTAATGGTGATCATCATGGGGCAGTTCATGGGAAAGTCAGGAAACAGGTCCATGGCTGGGGCCATCACTGGGCTGCAGTAAGCCCTGCAGCAGTAGGAAAGTCAGTGAACAAACCATGGAGCAGGGCTGGACAGCAGAGCTACGGGCCAGGGCAATGAGCTTTGATGCAGAGGAGAGCAGGATGGAGAAGCTGGGCTGGAAAAGAGCTGAGTGCTGATCCTCATGTGCATCTTTCCTGGGATTCCTGCATGGTGTTTTTGAGATGGGATGTATAGAGACTTACCAGCACTGAGCAGACTGCAGCTACTCTGCTGCCTGAACCAGCGCACTTTCTGCAGCTGGAACTCTTTTCACTGATCCATGTACAAAAAGTGCTCTGAACCTGGCCCAGGAAGTAAAAGATAAAATGACAGGAAATTTTTGCTCAGCACTCTTATCTTGGGGGATGCATTAGGCTGTGCAAAATTCAAAGGGGTGGGTTTTCCTGTTTCTTTTCTAATGGTGATTTTTACAGCGTGCAAATATGAGATGCACACCCCTGTGGTCATTTTTCCTGCAGAAGCATCATGGAGCAGACAGATAAAACGACACAGATAATTCGTTTAGGAGTGTTGTTTAAAGGTAAAGAGGTAGTCAAAACACGTGACTGTTAAATTCACTGCCAAATACAACAGCTTTTGTGAGTGCTCTAGAAAAATAATCATAAACATGTTTGTTTGAAATCTCTTCTGTTTGTATGTTTAGCTGTCTCGCTATGAATAAAAAAAATGACCTTCCTCCTGGGAAAACTGATAATCACAGTTTGAGCCAGGCAGGTTCAGAAGACAAGGTACAGCTGCAGGAAGAAAGGAGTGTTCCCAGGCATTTCCTGGCCCAGGAGGAGTATGGCTCCCATCAAAAACTGCTATTCTGAGGGTAAAGCTTTTACCTCTTTTGGCTGGACACCTTGCTGTGTCACAGTGGCTCTGTGGCAGGAGCAGTACCTGTGTCCTTTCTGGCAGGGCTGTCCAGCAGAACATTCCATGCACTGGAATCCAGGCTTTCCACAGCAAGATGTCCATTTTGCTTTCTTGTTCGTTAAAGAAGGCAGTGGGAGGCAGCCTGGCTCAGAGGTGACTTCACATGTGGTGAGGCTCAGTGTGATGACAGGCCACCCCAGCTCCAGGGGGTGTCCAGGCAGGACAGGGGGCAACTGTCCCCCCAAGAGATGAGCATGGGGAGGCAGCTGCAGGGAATCTTTGGAGCCAGGCTTCCTGGGAACCTTGGGCAGCTCAGGGGACAGGTTATCTGTTTGGGGACCCCAGGATCCACCTATCTCAACTGAGAACAAGGCCACATTTAATTGATCTTGACTTATTCTCCTCAAGGAAAAAAAATAAAACATTATCCTGCTGATGCTAGGCATCAATAAGGACACTAGTAATGCCCAACTGGGAATGGGGTTGGAACATTCATATCGCTCTTCTCTAAACTTAGTCTAGTCCCATGCATGTGATGCTTTCTATCAGTTACTTGATAACCCATTGTTATGAATTGCCCAGTGATTTCTTGGTTTGGGATATGTGTGGTGATTCCTTTGGTAAAGCCAAGAGAATTTATATTTGACACCAAGTTGTGGAATAACTGGAGGCAGAGGGTCATTAGGGTTGTATTCAGACTGTGAAATGGCAGATACATTTTAAAAAAATCTTATTTTACTAGGCTGAATACTATACTGCCAATGCTGATGTAGCTTTGTGGAAACCAGTTTACATTTCATTTAAATGTCTGAGTGAGAAATCTGTTGATAGCGATTCTTTGTTTCAATGACAAGAATGTCAATCTACATGGTATATAAAATTTACTGAAAATAAAATAAATTGTTGACCATCAGATGCTTGGGTCTTCTCTGCATGTGATGAACACAATCAGACCAGCTGGTTTCCATCAAATGGCATCATGATGGTATAAAGGAAGGTAAACTGGGCCCTGCTGGCTCTATCATTTATGCTCTGCAGATCAGCTGATGTAATCTTCTCTGATGGCTCTCTCTGCCTCTCTATAGTGTCCTGGGGAGCTGCACTGCAGTTGCCTATTCAGGCTGCACTTGATGGATTGGTAAGTGACTAGAAGTACAGCATCCAAAAAGACAAAGGTGATGGCTTTCCGTCAATGTTCCTCTGTGTCCATTTGGTGAGTTCTAGGGCTAAAAAAGCATCAAATCTGGAATCTGTTACCTATTAAGTAGTTGCTGCCTTACAGGCATGGCAATGTTGATGTAAGGTCTTGTAATACAATGGAGTTTGCAAAATAATGCTATCTGTCTGCTGGAAATCAGACTAAGACTATATACATGTCTCTTTATAGACCAGTGTCTATAGATGTGTCAATGACAACATCTTTTGTTCAGTGACCTGAAACCTGATTTGTAAATGCATCTGTCTGGTTTTATGTTCATGCGTATCCTTTCTGGGTTTTAGTGTACTAGTACCTATGCAAACGTGCTTAATGAAGTAAGCACCTTGATTTAGATTTGGGCTTGTGTAAATATTTTATCTGTCCTAAATTACTTCTTCCATATAGCCACATTTTCATGCATGTTCAATATAAAAACTTACCAAGTGCTTCACACTCTTGTTGCTCTGGTGCCAAATTACTACAGTGTTAGCTCTCCCACAGAAACATTTCTGTGCAGTAGTGTTTTTGTACACATCTTGAAATCGCATTGTGTAGGAAACACTGCTTAGCAATTACTACTATCTATTTAGTAAAAATGTGGGGAAAAAATATAAGTATTAAACAATTGCATTTCATTTAAGAGCCAAAGCCATACCTCAACATGATTTACCAGAAAAATATTTGTCCTGACTAAAAGCTCATATGTGATGATAAACTGTAATGGTGACATAAAAGAAAGAGAGAAACTTTTCCCCTTTCCTAGAAGGTATACAGTAAAAATTTCTGGAAGTCAATTTTTTCACAGCCTCAGCTTAAGTTCAGCTCTTAAGCTACAAAAAAAAAATAAAAAAAAAAAAAAAAAAATATTACTGGTGTTTTACATCTTATTCATGTTCTGCATGTCGTCAGATGGTTACCTACAAAGTCACTGCAAGGAAAAGACCCGTGGACCCCCACGTAATTGTCAGATGGTAAGGGAGTCTGTGGCAGGCAGAGTTTGGAGATGGTTCCAGTCCCCTTATGGTGCCAGGCTGCCTGCACAGTGGCTGGGCACACACAGCATTTGGGATGCCAAGTTGTTATGGTTTGAGAAAACCCATAGCAATTTATTGTCATCTAGACAATTATTCTATCACCCGATGACGCCCCCTCAACCAGGAAAGGGGAATCGGGGAATAAAAGCAACAAGAGGGTTGAAATGTAAATAGACTTACTAGAATAAGACAAAATAATTAACAATAATACTAAATAACCAGTATTAATCCCAACGATATAAGATATACAAGAACTATACTCAGCCAATTCTATCAGCAGAAGCTGTGCACTCCCAGCAGGGACAGCAAACGTGGGACACTGTGAGTGCAACGGCTGCGGGAGGAAGGGAAGGGCTCAGGGGACCAGCACCGGGGCAAGGAGCTGTCTGGATCGCTGCCACCAAGGGAGAGCCCCCTATGCAGCAAACTTTCCTAATTTTTATTGAATGTGACGTTCATGGTATGAAATGATCCTGTTGGCAGCCTGGGTCAAATGTCCAGGCCTTGCTCCTCCTCGTTCCTGCACCTGGCAAGGCTCGGAAACACCAAAATCTTGAGTCTTACAGAGCCTGGCTGGCCATAAAGTAAATATTTTAATGAATTCAGATACTAGAGTCTTCTAAAAGTGCAATTTTCCCAGCATTAGAAGATAAGTTAGTCCTGAGGCTCGCAACCCAGGACACAAGTGGTCTGTGAATTACTTTTTCAAAGACTGCATGGTGCTTCCTCTGGGAAAAGGTTTGCTCTCCGTCTACAGAGGACACCGATCAAGACAGAAAAACATTTTCTGGTGAAGTCTGTAAGTGATATAAAACCTGGTGAAACAGTAAGTGAATGCAGCACCCTAGAGCACAAAGAGCCTGTGTTGGGTCCTTGGGATCTAGTCAGGCATAGACCATCGACACTGTTCTCGAGTGAAGTTATAAAAAGGTGGTGAACTTCTGGTCCAGATGACACTCTGCTTTCTAGCCTGTTGACTATGTCTTCTTTCTGCTGGCTACACAGATGCATCTAAATACAAATCCCTCACAGCAATTAGATTTCTCTATGCAACTTGAAAACAAGCATCCGAAGTTACTTTCCTATGAGGAAAAATGTATGTTTCCCAAATAAACCCCATCTGGTTGCTGGGACTTTGCTGTCAGGAATGTTTTTGTTGGTGTGCACTGAAAATCAGGAGCTTGTCACACTCAGTGCCTATACTCTGTTTTTAAGCAGGGTTTTTCTTTCTTTATCCAGAGCTGGGAACACTAACATTCACCCAGCGCGTTTCCCCTCTGCTGAATTCATCTACTTTGAATGACTAACAAGAGACCAAGGAACGCTGTGAAGATATCTGTTCATTGCTAGTGCTCAGATTTTCCGTTCATTGCCAAGACACAGCATCCATTTCCAGCAGTAAATGTCATGCACACAATAGCTCTGCTGTCGGTGTGAAAACCTAGCTTAACTAGAGGAGAGGCATAAAAGATCAGAGCACATCCTCTCTGTGCAAAACTTTACAGTACAAAATATGTCTCATACTGCCAGTTTGAAACTGATTGATTAGACAGAGTTGTATCCTAAGGCTTCATTGTCTGTCTGCATCAAATGTTGCTATTTTTTGGTTTTTGTTTTTTTTTTCCCCCACTTGAATCATCTTTACACACAACTGATTACGGCCCTTACTTGGCCAAAAGAAGGCGGAATTTGAAGGAAGGTTTGCAGACTGCAAACCTGACTTACACATGGTCTTCACCTGGGTGAACAGGCGTCGGGTGAACGTTAGGAGATGCTGGGGGAGTTTGCTTTTATCCAGCTCAGAGCAGACAATATTCCTCATTTGGGGTTAAGCAAGCAGGAGATGCAAGGGACAGCATGGTATAGGACAAAAGAAAGCAGAGGCAGCAATGTCTCGGTGCAAGGCTGCGTTAGAAAACAAATTCTAGGGAATCTGTTTGAGGTCAGTCTCTGAGCCAGGAGCAAAAGTCAAATGAAAATCTGAATCAGATTCTGCCTTGTAGTTTAATCTTCAGTGCACAGTCTGTAAATTGATTTAAAGGCAGTCTAATTCCGCAGTGCAGAAGTGTTTCAAGTGTATAAGGGTATTTCTCCAGCTTTATATAGTAAGGGACACATAAAATTTGATTTGAAAAATAATATAGTGTGCAATGAATAAATGATATGCTCTGACATTTGGTGGTGTTTGTGAGATATAGGTCTATTTCTAGTGCAGCGTAGGCTTAAATAGCCAAGTGGTGTTTATAGGAGACGGGCTGCTGCATTCCTTTTCAATTTGCTAACAAGCATTAGCCTGCTGAAGTTAGCCAGCCTGGGCTGAATAAATGCATGGGACTCTGTTCATCTATAGGACGATGTGAACAGCCTGCCATACTGTCACTGGAGACCTATGCATGTGTTATGTCTTAAATTGTGAAAAAAGGAAACAGAATTTAAACTCATTGACTGTGCTGTTTGGATACATGCTCAGCCTCTGTATATGCCTTAGTTTACCCAGTTGAAACTTGAACTAAAAATAATCCATAGCTGGAAAATCTTTGTGATGGACACTAAAATTCCAGCAAAATGGTCGTGAAGTGTTGTTTACTCTTGTAAAACACTTAATGATGTTTGTTTTAAATGTGTTTAGACCATAAATGCCATTAAGAGGTTGTTTTGCTGCTGGTCAGTACTTTCAGTGTTACGTCATTTCATCAAGAAATGGAGGCTTGTCATTTTGACTGAATTACCATGATCTTTGTTCTCTACAGTCCTCCAGCTGGAGCACAGAAACATGAGTTCTCTCATACACCGGTGAATTTACTAGAGGGGTGGGGATACTGGGCTGTGTAGTGCCACCACCAAGTAGTAGAGGTAGGGAAAAAACAATCTTTTATGACTGGTCGGACATTCAGTCACTGGAAAAAGAAAGCTAACACAATGGGGAAACTCTTCAAGAGAATTTTGGCTTGTTACAAAGCGGTTCTAAATCCAAAGTACTTTGGGAGGTTATGAGAAAGATTTGAATTTGAATATAAATTCTTCTCTCAGATTTACATTGGTTCTCTTTTGCCACAGTGATCTGAACAACCCCCCATAAAGCAATCTCTGAACTTTTCTACGTGCAGCTGATGCAGCATTAGGAGGTATCAGGCTTTAATAAGAATTCTGCTTTCAGTTTCCAAAAATTCAAATCCCCTCTACTTTGGGAAGGTGCTGAGCCAAAGTCCCTGATCCTTTCTTCTTGGATCTTGCTGGGGTAGTAGCTAAGTGAAAAGCTTCACTCAGTTCTGCTAAAGCAGCTCCACCCCACCTCTGTACCAAGAATACTTTCAGGTGAGATTATTGCTGTGCTCAGTTAATTAAGCCAGATAGAAGCATACAGAGAGCCAAGGCATGATTTTGACTTGTAGCAACTAGGTTTTCAGAAGGAAAGTGTTAATATGTGGTACCATCTTGCCGCTTGGAAATTCATAATTGTCCCTGAACACTGTTTCACTCTGGAGAGGTACTCTGTAAGTGGAATTGCATACTTCTGGAAGTGGCTTCCTAATGGAAACAACAGATCATGAACAAGGTAACTAAAGCAGCTGTTTGATTGATTATATTAACGCCCAGAAGGAAGTATGTCCATTACATTTTTTTCTGCAGCTTTCCATTTTATCTTTCTTGCATTTAACAATGATCCATATACAAGGAAGGCTGAGGACAATACGAGTTGGAGGAGGGGAATAATTGCCTTTAAGCAACGTCCTTTTGCTTTCAGTCTGGCTGAGATTGTTTTCCCTTTCTCTTAGAGGCCCCTATGTACATCCAGTGAGCAGGGTCGGCTGCTTGGTTTGAATTTCTCTTTGTCTGTTTACTGCTACAAAAAAGACCCCAGCTTGTAAGCAAGCTGCAAAGCATTGGACAGGGATGTGTTTTGAAGGACAGGAACAGCTGACCCTTCTGGGGGCTCTACAGTTTGCTGATTATTGTGGTCTCCTGCTGGATTTTGCTTACAGTTATATGTATGTGATTTATCTGCATATCCCATTTTATGAATTGTGTAATGTGACTCTCAAAATTTCCCTCTCCCCCCCTCCAGGATGGAGAAATTGTCACCCCAAACTTGAATGTTATCAGAACTTTCTTCTCACGCTTTCTGTCTTTCTCTCTTTTTCTTTTCCCTCTTCTTACCTTCCCTTTCCCTTTCTTTTCTTCTCCCTTTCCCTTTCCCTTTCCCTTTCCCTTTCCCTTTCCCTTTCTTCCTTTTTCTTTTCTTCTTTCACTTTCTAAGTCTCTCTGCTTTGTCTCATATTTTGCCCTCTTTTTTGTTTTCTGCCCCTTCTCTTGTCTGATCTTATTTCTCTCTTCCTGTTTTTTATTCTCTTTTTGAAAGCCACTACATTCTTACAGAGGGGACAAATGACCTTTATGTTTTGTTTGTTGTTTTCTGAACCACTTTGTATGAAGAGATCTTATGATCTAAATGCATATCTTGCTGATGGTTCTTTTGACCCTATGTGAGTTTAACAAATCACTCATCAGCTTAATTTGGAACTGGATTGTGCCCCAAGATGGATTTCAGTTCTGACTGCCCATAGAATAGCTTGGGTTAGAAGGGACCTTTAAAGGTCATCTAGTCCAAACCACCCTGCAATGAGCAGTCTGCATGAAAGCAAGCAAAAAAAGAAAGACTCATCAATCTACTTACTTGTCTGCCTAAAACTATTATGTCAGAAAAAGCTTGAACGGTCTCTGAACTGAAGAGTTTTTGAGGAGAACATGAAAACTCTAGAAGCTGATACCAACATATTTCTGAAGAGCCATTACTTCATAGTACAGATACATGTTTCTTTACAGCATCCAGGAAAATGTATTTGACTGTTGCTATTTAGTGAGAACTGACAGTACACTTCATACTGTTCCAGAGGCAAATGAACATTCAGGGCCTCCTACCAGGCGCCTGTTTCTTATTTCTGAAATCCTAACTATGCTTTAATTGTGGTCTGGAAGTTGATGTTATTTCAGAATTGTTGTCTTAATTCCCATCACTCCAATTCTGCAGATGTGGAAAATAACCCTCTTTACTATATTGCCTATGATTCTCTTCATTACCATCTGCTAAGGTTCCAAAATCTGTTATGAGCTCACTGCTAATTTCAACTTCCTTTCCTTTTTTTGGAGGGCAAAAAAACCCCACAACAAACTCACAACAGAAAACAAGTCATCTGTATAGCTCTTTTCAGAGAGATAAGTCAATACTTCTGTTTAGGTCAGCCAAGAGGAATTGTCTGTTCTTGGGCACATCCTATACCTGTCTCTTCTTTCCAAGGTAAAACAATTTTCACCAGACAAGCTGATACTCTGCCAGCTAGGAAAACCTATGGTGTTTGAAAAATTAAAATTGTCTCTCATAAAAAGCCTCTTTAGTAGTCCAGCTGCTCTTTCTCTATTAGCCAGCTATGCAGTATTAAAGTGTTCAGAAAATAGTACTTAGTAGCATTATGAAAACAGTAGTTTTGTAAAATGTGCATTCATTTTCAATTTTATGTGTTCTTTGACACTTGTTCTAATAGCTATGCACAGCACAGAAACAATCGAACTGTTTGGATTCTCCCTGTGTATTTTTAAAGGAATTTAAGTGATAGACTTGAAATTGCTTAGTAATAATGACATCACAGTTACAACAAAGAAAAAAATTTTAGCAACACCTCAACTTATTAAGCTATGAATAAACAGTTCTGTGGGCAGTAAGTATGTTTAGCATTGTCTAACAGGGAAGCGTTAAAACTGGAGAGCCTTGAACTTCCTTCCCAACTCCATAGTGGGCTGCTGTGGCCTCAGTTTTCATCATCTTTGAGATGGACACAAAGGGACTTACTCCCACCAGTTTGGAAGCGATGTCTGAAAAGGCAAGGCAGAATAAGAGCGAAAGATTCTAAGGAGGGGCTATATACCATGAAGGCCTGGAGGGGCAGATATTTTACACCATCTCTTTGAAAGCCTCAACACACACAAATGTATTATCACGAATAACTCTTATGACGCATTAGCCAGTTACTTCTGCAGATACCATCAACCCCCACAACCAGCTGCCTACTCAACTGCAGTAGTTGAGCAGGACTGAAGCTGGTGGCAGTGCCTGCATCAAAGGTGAAATATGATGAAAGGATCTGTGCTGTGGGTGCTGAACAGGGGCAGACCTGCATCATGCTCACTTCTTGTCCGGCAAATGCTACCTGCCAACACCGTGATGTGTTTGTAGGGACAGGTCTCTCTCTTTTCTGTGCCGAGCAGTAGGCTCAGCTAAGTCTACCACTCTTGTTAAATTTGTAACAGCGTGACCGACTGTTAAATCTCAGGAAATTCTACAGAGCTAGCTTTGTATTTAAAAATAGAGCTGATGAAGGTGGGTGGGGGAAGAGCACATTCAGAAACCTAGCTTTTTGTTCTTTGTCAAACGGTCCCACTCTCCCTCAGGCGGATTTTGCAATGAGCTCACCGTAGGGGAGGACAAGGGCTTGGGAAAACCTGGCCCCCAGTTCCTTCAAAAATGTGGTCTTCTGGGATGGTAAACTGTCTGATTAAGTTGCACAATTAATTGGATATTTGTTCTGCAGTCCTAATGTGCTTATTCATCCTGTACATAATTATTAGATTTGTTGCTGAGGTCCAGCCAGTCAATGGATTACTTTTTAAGCCTTGGCAAGCGGGTTTGGGGCCCCTGCAGGTGTGTTAAGCAGTGCCTCCCCACAGACCAGAGCCACAGGGGCGCCGAGCCCTCACCCTCTTCTGCACTGAGCTCATAACTCCTGTCTCTGCACTTCTTTTTGGTAACTCTGACCATAGCACATCACGGAGCTTGTAAGTCCATATTGTGCTGCTCTGTGTGGAAGGGAGGAGCAGGCAGGGAGGACCTGCTGTGTGCACCCCGTGCCATGTGTTATGGAATGGTCTGAGGTGGCTGAGGTCAAGAGGCAGTAAAATCCTATATTGTGGTTGCTACTTGGGATAGCAGAAAAGAGTTTTGTGACCAGTTGTGGATACAGTTCATCAGGACTCTGCAAGACAGTCCATTTCAGTGACTGCTTGCTTGTATTTTTAATGAATGAGTCTTAGCAAAATAGTTTCTTACCATATGGTCCAATTGGAGTACCTATATATATATTTCATACAAAATTATAGTTAAAAATAATCTGAAAGACTATGCTAAGAAACCCATAGAGGGAAAATTAGGGACTTCATTAGTTAAAAACCCACAACTCAGTCTCTCAAACTATTTGATCCAACTTGGCTCATTAATTTACTTCCTAGCCCAAGGCAAGTTACTGTGTTTATGAACTTATCTACTTTTTTTAAAAAGAAGGAACAAACTGCCAGAATGTTCTTTTCATCTTTGTTCATCCAAATTTGAATTTACAATAGGTCATGCTTTGTGATGTGAGTTTCAAGTGAGTTATCTGAAGGAAACAAAATGTTGATAATTCATGTGAATTCTAGAACTTTCTTGTGCTTCAGAATTGGTGTGGAATTCTTGCAAGGTGAAGCGTTGTTCTGAACATTCAGTGTGTCTCATGACATTTTTTCCAGTGACTTTTAAATGTTTTTGTAGATGCAGTTTCAGCAGTTAAAGCACAACACAGCAAATGCTAAATATAGACTCAAGTAAAATGCTTGGTAGTTTTTGTTTTACACAGCTCGGTTTTCTTATCTCTGTGCAAGGGAGACTGGTTTAATTAAAATGGAATATGTAAGCTCAAGGATCTATAGCACTGAATAGGTATTATTGTTTGTGTTCTGCTTTTAAACTTTGTTACACGTGTCTAGGGTTTTAGATCTTTCAGATTACTTTAGAGGTCTATTAGAGTCAACTTTCAGAGGTCACATATTTATGCTTTAACCTACTGTGTTCTTGCCTATCAGTAAAATCTGAAAGCAGTAACATATAAATGCAGCAAATGTTGTGGGTTTGGAATATGTGACTCTTAATACAGTGAAAATACGTGTTTTCCTTGTGTTTTTAATCCAAATTGTGTTAGCTTACCCTTGTAGCAATTATTTTCAAACACAGAAGTGAAAGATAAATAATATTTGCATGCATTTAAAGATAGTTTATTACAGGAGTCTGTTTCCTTTTAATTTCTTTCTCATTTTTCTGTTCTGTCTTCTAGCCATAGTGGCTGTGCTAAGTAAAGATCTTGTCAGGGTGACTGTCGGTGATGTGTTCCAGCAGGGCCAGCATGATGAAAGGCTCGCCTAATGTAAGTGTGGTGGTGCCTTCCAACACCTGAATGAATTGCCTTCATGGAGCTTTTGCCGGAGTAGTTTGCAGATGGGAGTCTTGTGTACGACTGCCTCTTGTGCTTTCCTAACGCACATTAGCTGCTGTCCCATTCAGCTTCCTGCATTGCTTGTCATGTCCTGCTTCAGTGTATTTTTTGCTCTTTCTTATTTTCCACATTGGGAGCATATACATAATGTTTTGTAAGGAGGCAGCCAGTTCTGAGCTTTTAGATAGGCTATTTGTCTCTTCCTGTTAGTGCATTTCGTTTGGGTGGTTAAAGCTACTTACCTTGTGAATAGATAAGTCAGTCTTCCTTCAGAAGCCAGGGGGATGTTCCCATTTTCTAGATTCACCTTCTGATGCTTGGCTCAGAAGATAGTAACACTGAAAACTAAATGGTCAAAGTATAGATCATATTTGTACCATACTATCCTGCATTAACCAGAAAATTGGAATTACCATTCTTCAATTTAATTTTGATTGATTTAACCAGATATTCTTATTTGAGTTATTAGAATGGTACATTGATGCACTACATGGTGTGCAATTCTTAAACAGTGGAATTCCTAAATTACTGGGACACTCGGCAACAATTCAAGCAGGAATAGTTAAACTTCTGCGCTTCTCTTATTTATGTATGTTTAAAGTTACATGCTCACTTAGAAGCTCAATTTCTTGTTGTTTTCTCTGTAACAGATCATGTTGCATGTTTACTAAAATGCCTTTCAGATCAATTTGGTCACTCAAGTAATGTGTTAAAAGTAGAATACTAGAGAATGATCTTACAGCCCAACCAGGGCCACAAAGTTACTTTTAATAAACACTCTTGTCTGTGATAATTTTAAGTCAAAAGCAAAACAGTTTAAGGATCCAGTTAGCAGCCGGTCATGAGTGGTGTCCCTCAGGGCTCTCTCTAAAGAATACCAAACAATACTCTAAAGCACCAAATTACTATTTTTAAAATTGATTATTACAAAGAAGCCTCTGGACTCCAGCAGATCCCAAATACGGCTTTCATCAGGTGTTTCAGCCTTATAACAGATGTAGAATACCAACAAGTGGTCTCAGTCCTCTCTCAAGAGCACTTACAGCTTGCTGTGCAGGAAGGATTGTACAAGAGGATTTACAGCTAGACCTACCAGAGAAGGGAAAAGGATGGGGTGTTCCTAAATTCAGATGGTGTGTTCATAGAAAGTGAAGGTGACTTGAGGGGGCTCAAGAACAAGGGAACTGGAGAGTTTATAGTAAGTCATACAACGTGAGTAGGAGAAACAAATTTTTAAAAAATAATTTTTGTTGAAGTGTTATGTCCTGGAAGGAAGTTAGATATGTTAGTGAGTCCCACCAGGACTAGGGGAAGAGGCTTGCTGCTTCGGTGCAGGCAGCCTGGCTCTTAAATGTGTTATGGGCCACATCTGGAATACCTGGGAGGCAGCAGCCTGCCTGTGGCCTGTAGGTTCTTACCTATTCTTTCCATCCCCTCCTGAGTCATTTGCATTTCCCCTTCTTTCCCACTGTCCTTGGGACAGGAAGGAATGGAGAAAAGGGAAGGGAGAATAGCAGAACTCAAAATTTTCCCCTTGAGAAAGACACACCTGGGAAATTCCTGATTCTCTTCACAAACTACTGGTTAAATGTCACTGAATCCCACCCCCTCTATATGTTCTTCTTGTGCTGTCAGACTTGACGTCACAGAGTTGACTTAAACCTCTTAGACTTACTTTAAAATCGTATGACCCAAAAAGAAAGTTTGTTCCACCCACCAGTAATGACCCACGTAAAATCCCTGACTCCCAAGGGTCCTCGAGCAATGATGTAAGTGAAAATACTTTTACACTGAGATTTTCAGGTGAAAATCTGATTCTGAAACCTGGAACACAAAGAAGATTCTGTTATAGTAGCAACAAGCTGCTTGGTTTTATTCTTTCTCATGGTACAAGCTGTTAGTGAAAGCGCAGGGCAAAGCAGATTCCAATCGGTATGGATTTGTGCTACTATGCGAAAGATGTGTGCTCTCATTCGCTTGTAGGAAGGGCAAAAATAAAAACATTGCACACAGTATGGTTTTTTGGGTTTATATTAAGAGCCACAGTTTATTGTTAATGCAGTGAAAGCAATGTAATTCTAGTGGAACGTGTCAGCCTTTTGTAGGCCAACCTGCCCCTACCGGCAGGGGTGCAGTTTATTAGGCAGGCTAATCTGTTCTTAATTACAGTGCCACTCAATAGAGTTTAACATCTCGCTTTGCAACATGCGTGGGGATTTTTTGCAAAGCAGAAGGAATTGCTCTAAGGCTTCTTGAAGGCTGCTAGGACACAGTGTTCAACTGAAAAAGTTGTGGGTGGAGGAAAAGGATTCCTGTACTTCGTGAAGCAACTTGATAACTGAAAATTTGTGATTTTAATTTCAAAGTCATTTACAGTAAAGATGTGCTTGCAGAAACACCGCTGTTGTTTTTTGATAGAATGCACACATGCTCGATGTCTTAATTAGATATGGAAAATAGCCTGCATTCTCTTATAACAATGTTTAGCTATTTAGTGTTTGGGTTTTTTTAATAATCTTTTAATTCTGTTAAGTGTGAAAGCAAGTGTGTAGAATAAATATTGAACGCATTTCTGGTTTTAATCAAAGAAAAATGCTGTTTTCAGAGGTTATGCTTCAGTTTAATTCCATTTAGAGCATTATGTTTTTACTCAGGAAGGAGAAAAGAAAAAAGAGATGTGATTTCTCAACCTGGAAATAGATCACAGACCCTTGGGTAAGATGGGCTGCAACTGACATTAATGAGACAGCCTCTCCCTAGTACCAGTGCCCAAGCTGTTACTTTCTATTGTTATTTTTCTTGGCTGATTCTGCCAAGAGGGTAGAGTTTGTGTCAGAGGATGATGAGGGAAGAGGTGGGGAGAAGGCTTTGCGGACAATAAGAACTGGAGTCCAGTTGTTGTCTGGAGCATCAAATTTCACAGTAATTACCCAGGGACGCAGCCTGTTTCCACTTATGACCTTACATGTGAATCGGCGGTGTGAGCTTTCCATTGTTCCATGCTGCTATTTCCTAGGAATATTGAGACTTTTCTACCCTTCTTGAGTGGGGCAGTGCTGGAACACAGCTTGCCACATTCCTAGTCCTTATCACCCCGAGACATGAGAGGCGATAAGCTGATGAAATCACCTTGGTGTAGGTAGGCTGCATTAGGCACAGAGGGACAAATGCAAGTAGAATGGACCAGAGCCAGTACTACCCAACAGCTCGTAGGTGGGACAACACGGACTTGTTAAGAAGAGGGGCTTGGGATGTCCTCAGGACTGGCTGCATTGCCAAGTTAAGATCCATGTGAAAGCCGGGATTTGCCTCAGCAGCATTAAAGAGCACAAACTCATCTCTGCAGGAGATCCAAGTCAGTTAGAACACTTTTTCAAGAGGGTTTTGAGAATTTAAAACAAATACTGCTTCTAGTGTAGGACTGTGTACATAAGCAGACTGCAGATGTAAAACATTGCTGGATAATGAATTAACAAGCATTAACAAGCTAAACTTATTTATAGAGTAAAACTACTGGCTTCAGTCTGGCCTGGTTTCCAGACAGGTACACTGAGGTTGTTCCTAGCAAAAAAGCTTTGCTAATTACATTCAGTTTTAATGAAAATAACTTAAAATTGAATCAAAAGGATGAATGTGTCTCAGGTTCTTTTATCTGCCTACTTAAATGTAAGCGTGTTTCTTTTCTTTCCATGCTGAGCAGTTGCACTGTAAAAGCGCAGGTGCCCCCGCGGGGACACCTTGGAAGCCATGGCGTTGCTGTGGGAGGTGATTCAGCCAGACGACCTCCTTGTGTTCTGCCACCCTCACCTTGGCATTTTTATCTGTTTTTTTTCCCTCTCTGGTATTGTTCACATGTAGAGAGGAGATACATAGGAAACTGCAAAGCTTCCATGAACAGCAGTACCAAGGTACACAAAAACACTGCAGTGACATTTATTAGGAGAGGGAAGAACTGTTATCACACCACTAGCAGGCATGCAGCTTTCTGGGGTTGTGATATTCCTCTGGGTTCTTGCAGCTGGATTACAGGGCAGCATCATGAACTCCAGAGCTCAGCAGTGACGAGGTAATTTTCTTCCTCACCTGCTGCTAGATGCCTTCCCTTTCTTGATATTCAGCTTCCTCACAGCTCGCTGCATTCTTCTGTAAATATGCTAAGCACATGTTTATCCAACAAAATAGCATGCAACAAACGTTACACGCAGACAAGTCCTTTAAAGAAGTCTTGAACTAAGCTGTTTACGTGTTTCATAGTCTTGAGTGCTCTGCCAGATACTTTAGCTTTTGTTCTTTCTTATATTTGTGTTTACCTGCCATACCCTCATAGCATTCTTCAGTGTTGAAGCTGGCTTCAGGGTTGAAAGGCTGGACAATTTCACTGGGGAGTTACTAACAATGAATTTATTTTCCTGTATTGGTGTTCTACTGTGAGACAGTATTTGTGGTTGGAAACGCTTCCAGCCTTTCATCATTCCGAGGACCTCCGGCAACAGTCTGAAAGTTTTGACAGGATCTTTTGGAGTTTCAGTATTTGGGTTTTTCATTCATTATTTAGTAACTTTTTGAAGGCTGTGTTTCTACAACTATACCTAAAAAACACCTACAGTTATGCTCCATAATCACAATGAGCTGGTGAGTAACACGTCGTATCAGGTCTTCAATGAGTACGTAAGGACTCCATATGGATGAGAAAGAGAACAAAATAACAATATGCAGCATTTCTACATGCTATTTCTAGTACTTCTGAAGCCTCTCTTTTACTGAGTACATTAGCTAGGCATAAATAAAATATGACTTGTGATGAAATATGTAACTTTCTGAAGGGATAAAAGCTATTCTGTAATCATCGGCTACTAATTAAAAATGCATCAGGTCAGCAGGAAGTGTTTGAAGACAGATTTTATTTATTGATTGTGAATGTTTCCACACGAACACAGAGCTGCTCTGGTTTCACCTCACCTCCGAAGCTGCCACGTCCATCACACGGCAACGCTGCCTAAGGCCCTGCTTTTCAGCCTTTGGGGCAGCGGGGTTGGTAATTTTGGGATGGTTACACTACAGTTAGAAGCCGCCCAAGCATCTTCTCCTTTCTCTGTTTGCCTGACAACGCTGATGGACTCAGGGTACACTTATTCAGGAGGTACATTACAGCGGGGACCACTGGGGTTGCCAACAACGGTGATGCAAAGGCTGCTGTGGCAGAATTCTCTCTGGAAGTGCCTGGAGCAGACTCAGGGCAGCCTGGGATGGGGGGGGAGCCCCTTGCTGGGGGCCAGTTCGTGCTGACAGGAGCATTTTGTTTCCAGTCCTGCGGCTTGCACTTTATGGCGATCCCGAGGATCCTTCGGCGGAACCGATCGTTCAAACGAATGTTACGATTCTCCTTTCTTTCCACTTCGCTTTCTTACGGAAACAAAAAAGTACAGTGTAATGGTGGGGAGTTTTTTATTATAAACTCTGCATTGGGTATTCCAAAATGCTCCACTTCTGGGGTGAGGCATTTCACTTTCCTTCCCCAATGATCCTCGCACCCACCGAGGACCTTTCCATCAGCTGTTTCCCCGGTGTCGGTTACCCGCCGTTGTACCCGGCCCCTTCCCCGCTCCCGGTCTGAGGCGGGCAGGAACCGCGGCTCCGGCCGGGCTGAGGGGGCTCTCCCCGCCGGGAGGAGGCCTCGGGGGCGGGCAGAGCACTCGCTTCACAACCCCGAAGCCGTCAGCCCCGCCGAGGACCGATCGACCCTCTGAGGGTAGCGGGACCGCGGCCTGCGGGCCGGGCCGGACCGCCTCGCCCCAGGCCCCCTCCCCGTGGGCCGGGTTATGCAAGCGGCTCGTCCCCGAGCAGCGGCGGCAGCATCTGCGGGGCTCCCGCCCCTGTCCCCGCCCCGTAGAGGCAGGCGGTGGCAGCGGCAGCGCAGCAGGGCAAGTTTTGTCTCCGGCGAGAAGGCGGTGAGGTCCCACCACCATGGCTGCGGCGCCCCGGGGGCAGGCACCGGCCTCCCCCACCGCGGTGGCGGCCGCAGCTCCCCGCTAACCCCGCTTC
>VXBW01003027.1:256814-274940 GCA_013400375.1 Thinocorus orbignyianus
GGTGGGGGGGTGGTTTCTCGGTGTTTTACTGAAGCTGCACTTTGCGGCGGATGGTAAAAGCTGGAGATTAACCTACGTAATCCGTTTCCTCGTTTTGAGCTATTTTTTAAATAAATTTGTTTATTATTGTTCTCCCCCCGGCCCCGCTATGTTAGCGCACCCCCGGGCTGGAAGCGCTGCTTGCCCTTTACGGTTCTTCGTTTTCGGTTTAGACTGCGACAAATCGGTCTAGTCCCGTTTTCGTTCTATTAGTACTATTTTTAAAAAAAATTATTTATTTATTTATCTTACCGCTCTTCTGGCTTCGGATTAATTAGAGCCTGAATTCCTGCGGGTTTGGCCAGGGATACGTTGAAATGGTACCCTCGGAGTTTTTTTGGTGGGGTGGGAGGGGGAGAGAGTCATCCTGTCTGGGAGTGATGGGATAACTTTACCCCCCTCGCCCCCCGCCAAGGCTGTCAAATCTGGGCAGAGGGGAAAATAAATAAATAAATAAATAAAAATAAAAAAATAGATGAAGTGGAGGAATAGGGGAGAACTTTGTAGAGTGGGGCCGATGGTTGGATTCAATGACCCCAAGGGTCTTTTCCAACCGGAATGGTTCTAAGTGATTGCAGAGCTTTGCTTTTGGGCAGGTAGGGCTTGGTACCCACTCCTTCGGATTGCCCCTTACCAGGGTTTGGAGATGTTACCGGCTGCATCACCTGTTCTCTCCTCTGGCAGAGTTCCTGCAAGCCTTTTGTGATATTTTGATTTATGGAAGTAACCCATCATCGTGGCAGTCTGTGGTTTGGCTCTGCCGTTGCAAGTGTTGGAATAATTTTATTTTTTTTTTAGTGGTTGGGAGTAATTAATTTATTTATTTATTTTCCCTTCAAAAATTTTCATTCACATTTTATTTCTGGGGTCACAAAACACGACTGTATAATGTGTATATGGTTAGTTGACATATTTAAATGGCAGGATTGTTTTGCTTCCTAGTGACAGGGTTTTTCTTGCAAATACAAGAGCTGCTGAGACATTCCCAGCAGCTGCCTCAATCTCTACAAGGACCCTAATGTTCGGTCCCTATAGTGTGAAAGAAGACATTGTTCCTTTTCTTCTGTACTATTATTAAGTTATTAATTTCTTTGTATTTACCTTATTGAAGTGATGTGAGGGTTTGGTTTTCTGTTTGTTTTTAACATTTCCTGCAGAAGAATGGGGTTACATTATCTTTGTGCTGCAGCTTGCAAAGATACTGGGTGTTCTGAACATGAGTTGCAGAGATTGCAGTTAATTCGATGGCAACTGCAGGAATTCAGGGTGTTGCCGTTCTTAATGATTTGTGCTTGGAGCAGGAATATTGTAAGGTTTTATCATGAGTGGGTGCTGGTGCTAACTTCAGACTGTTACAAAGATTGTTGATGTTAATTTCTACATTTGTTTCAGAAAACTTTGGATTGTGCCATTCCTTGCTCTGTTAGCCCTTTTGTTTGGGGTCAAATGAAGTGGTTTAGCCCTGTGTTGAATTTGTCAACAATTCTGATCAGTCGATTATTGGATGAATGTTTTACTTTCTCTTGTTAGTTCTCAAATCTTAGACAATTCTGACAAATTTTGTGCATTGCTTTTTATTCCTTGCCCATCCCTTCTTTCCTTTAAATACTTAGGGTCAGTGTGGAGTTCAAAATGTACATTTATCTATAAGCAGTGAGGTATAAGGCTGGCAAAGCTTGTAATAAAATGCAAAACAAGCCCCCCAAAACCACAAAACCCCCCAAACCCCCACAAAACTACCCCCCCCAAAACAACCCAAAAAAGACAACCCAAACCCCCCAAAACCCCAACAACAACAACAAAAAAACCCCCAAGCAAACAAGAAAGAAGTTCTCCAATCTCCAACTTGAGATGGACTAACAGAAGGTGGCGGTTGATTAGAAAGCAAGTAGATAAAGGTTTAACCTTGAGAGATGATCTCTGTGTTACAGTTTCCAGCACATAGTCCCTTCCTTCATCAGCCTTACTTTGAAAGAGCGGAGAAGCTCTTTTGCAGGGTTCATAATCCCTCTGAAGAGGAGGAAGTTAATTAGCTCCATGCAGGCATTTTAATGAACGGATGATGTCTACTAAGATCCCGTGCTGTTACATTATTGCCAGGTTAGATTTTTGGGCTTTTTTGAGAAGGAAGCTGTCCATGGGAGGAGTATTTTGTCACAGAACAGTAGCATCCTACTGGGAAGCAGAAATTTAAGCATTTATTTTTTAAGCTGAAGGCATTTTTCTTTTGCTAAAGTACGTTTGAATTCTTCAATGGCAGCTACTTGCTATGGATTCTGATTGTCTTTTAAATATTGGTGCGGCAGCATAACAGCTAATGACTTTGTGTTCCTGTTAAGCTGTGTTTATTACTGAAAAGCATTCCGTTTTGCTGGTTGTGTTTTAGTTATCTATGGATATGGGTATGTAGAAGCCCTACTTTGTTTGAAAATCTTACAATTCTCTTACAAAGACAGATGCCTACTGGAGAATTCTGTAACTATTTACAGAGGGGAACTACTAGATTTTTGGTAATATGTGCAAGTTAATTCTGATTTTCTTAAAGTGGAACAGATAAGCACACTTTTTGGGGAATGTTTTATTTGTGGCCTTCAGCTTTATTCACTCTTTTCAGTTCAATTGGAGTGCGTTCTCTGGAGAGGGAAAAAAAAATGCTGTCTTGTTTTCTTGTTGTCTCGTCTGCTGAGATTTTTATATATATATATATTTTTTTTTTAAGGTAAATGTTTTCTGTTTAACTAATGGGTTTAATGACAAAGTTTGCTGCCCGTGCAATATAAATTCAGCTTCTCACAGTCCTGAGTACCTGTCCTGAAAAATGAATTTGCTATTTTTGGAATGCATTTGATTGACTTATAGGCTTTCAGTCTTCTTGTACACTTTTAACTGTTTATGAAATTTTGCAGCATAGTTTATACCTCTGTAATGACAGCAATTACCCACTGTGCTGCAGGAATTTAAATAACTGCAGTGAAGGACATGCAGGATTTAAAGCCCTTTGCTTATTTATCTAGACCATCCTTTGGTTAATAACTCTTTTAAGACTATGAAAATGTTCATCTCGATGTGTTGTTCCTTGGGGGCAAGCAGTCAGGCTATGTGTGTCCAACAGCCACCTGTGGAAAATGAAGCAAACACGCTTTAAAATGGAAAAACACCTATTTATTACTTTCAGTAAAGCTGTACCAAGCTTTATTACTTTCAGTAAACTCTAGTCAAGCTTCTCTCCACTGCCCAATATTACCAATAGTTGACCATTGCTGAAATTTGGCCAGTAAAATCTGTTTAGGTGGCAAAGAAGTGGTGAAAACTACAAGTAAGGTGCTCAGAAGGATGTGATTGGCACTCCGTAAGAATAGTAGCCTGTGTCTCCCTGCTCCTGGAGCCCTGGCAGCGTGATTTGTTCGTAAGGCAAATCCAGGAAGTCACTAGTGTTCTCGTGCTTAAGCTCTATGGGCTGCAAGCGTGACGCATGTGGGTCTTGGTGGATTGTTTCGTGGTGTCACAATCACAGCCTCAGCAGCGAAAGGTCACAACACATTGTAAGGGCCACGGGGTGCTGCCTCCTTGGGGTACCCCTGGAGTTTACAGGCAGGTTCACAACACAGCCAGGGTGGGGAGGATGGGGACAGTGACACTCCTTTTCATCCTTTGGGGTGGGGGACAGAAATCCAATGGTTTCGTTTCTATAACAAGTTCTACTGGTCTGGTGTTGGTGGAGCTGCAGCGGGGGATGTGACGGCTCTTGGAACGTCTTGAGAAGGCAGGTTTGACTTTGCAGGCTGGGCAAGACAATAAATTATGAGTTAGTGATACTAAGGGTAGACTTCAAATTGTTTACCAGTTATAAGTGTATATATGCACAGTGCATTTTAAAATTGTTATCTGAGCAATGTTGCAGCTGCAAGTCTGGCTGCTAGTATAGCCCTTGCTGTCTTTCACAGATCGCACTGACACGAAATGACATTCTGTGTTTGAGCAGTGGTGAGCAGGAGTTCCTTCCCTTCAAAAACAATGCCTTTTTTCCCACCCCTTCCTTCAGGCAGCTCATTTTTATGGACATAGTATCCACCTTTTTATTACGTACAAAACATGAATGTCTGAACTGCTTGGCTGCAAGAAGAGAGCAATAGATCCAAGGGTTCATTATGTTGTGGGTCTTAGGGGGTTAGCAATTGTTCTGATCTCTTGTACCTTAACTGTACATTGAAGGTTTACTGGCTAAGTACAGACCGGTGGTTTCAGCAGTTCTGTGCTTTTAAAGCTTTTATGAGAGGAAGTAGTAATTAGTTTAATGATTTTGAGAAGAATGCATTAATTTTAAGCAGTTGCACAGAATAAGTGTGTAGTAAAAAGCAGCCTGAGCTATCATGTCTGCGCTGGGGAGGTAATGGTGAAGGAAGTGCTGGGAGCACTGGTAACTTCTCCAAAGAACACCTAGGATTTATATCCACCAAATACTGTTTGTTACAGTTGCAAATCATTTATGTTAAGATTTTAGCTGGGCATTTAATTATCTGTTAAAGAACATATGCATTTCAAAACATGGGAAAATTGACGAATATAGTAACAGTGCATGGTGATGAGAATAGCTGAAGGCCTCCTAAATCAAACAGTTCTTCACGACTTGAGGTTGTAGCCAGAGGTGATCTGCCCTTGTTGGAAGCAAAGCCTGTTTGTTGTAGACAGGTTAGTTAAGGAAAAGAGGTTCTACACTTGTTTGATATCAACTGCCCTGCCTTCTGTACTCTTTGGATGCTTGTTTTTATCATGTAACTTGACTGTGGTTTAATAGTTGGAGAGTTAAACTAATTGTCAGTCCCTGTGCTGGTTGGGTTTTGGCTGAAAAAGTGCTGACTTGCTTGTAATGGTTAGTAGTCTCTCAGATGCCCAAATGCGTCTTGAAATAGTACACTGACAATAAAACAGTCTCATTGTGGTTGTAATTAGCTTTAAAACATATTCAGTGTGCTTGCTGTTTGATTCAAAAAGCGGCTTTCTCACTGACTTCTGTGGTGGGTTGACCTGGGCTGCCAGATGCCACCCAACCGCTGGCTCACTCCTCCTCCTCAGCGAGAGGGGAGAGAAAAGAGGATGGTAAAGCTTGTGGGCTGAGAGGAAGACAGGGAGATGGCTTGTGAGTTACCATCGCAGGAAGAAGAGAGTTGACCATGGGATCAGTCCGTGGCAGCTCCTCTCTGCACTCTTCCTTCTGCATGCTGCCTGCTGCAGCCTGGTCTCCCCAGGGGCTGACAGGGAATCTCTGCTCAGGTTCTCAGAGCTGCTGCTCCTCCTCCTCCCATCCTGGTCTCACCTTTGGGCTTGCAGGGCCATTTTTTCCCTTGCCCGTCCAGTGTTGTGCCCTTCCTTACATAGGCATCTCCTGAGGTGCTGGCATCTCGGGGTCTCAGCTGTGCCCTGTGGTGGGGCTGTGGGGCTGTTGGGTCTGGCTCAGGGCAGCCCTGATGCTCCTCACAGGGGCCACCCTACAGCCCCCTGGCTGCCAGCGCCTTTGTACCGGCACCCGCTGCAACTTCGAAGAAGGAAGCTTTCACATTTTGAACGTTTCTGGCAAGTTGAGGAGGTTCTAAATGTGGCACATGGGAGACTGCAGACCAGCTGCAAAGAATCAGAGGTGGATGGCTGGAGATGAAAAAGAGAACTCACAGCAGAGAGTAACTTGTGTGAATATGCTCACAAGTGTGCCTACGTTTGTCTGAATCCTGACTGATCATCCTTCATATACCCTGAAACTGCCGTCCCCCATGGAGTCATCCCTGAGGCTGCCAGTTTTCCCTGGGCACCATTCTCCACAGCGTCTGGCTTGGTTGCCTGGGCTTGAACATCCCATTGATTGCACAGCTACGCTAAAGTGACCCCTTTCTCCATGGCTAGCCATGCCTGAAGTGGCACTGCATCTTTCTGTCCTCATTCTGCAGGGTTCTTTGCTGGTTTTTGAGAATCAAATGTCTCTTCTGTAAAAGGAGGCATTAACACAAATAAAAGAAAGGCAAGTGTTGAAGGTTTTTTACTTCTTTTTTTTTCTTTCAAGGTGCGATAGGCCCTGATATGTGGGAAGATGTGACAGATAAACTCCTCCTTCTGCCTGAAGGGTTGTATGTGGGTCGATTGCAGGGCAGGATGTCATTTTACAGCTAAGCTCATCTAGTGAGTAGTAGCTCCCACCCTTCTGAGTACCTCCACTCATGTATCTTTACTGCTTCCCGTGTGCCCACTTTAGTACTTGGTCAGCCTCATGGCAGGCTCGTTCAAGGGGCTGGACCAGGAGAATACTAGAGGTAAATAAATGCTGAAGGGGGGATCTAGAGTCGTCTGACCCCAGTGTGAGACAGCGCTGCAGGAAGCATCTGTGCTGGGGTCAGGCGGGTGCAGAATACCTGGAGTCAAACAGGCCGGCTCTTCAGTCAGCTGATGGATAGTGGAAAAATCTCCCAGCACAATCTTGCTGACACGCTGCTGATGACATCAGGAAGTACATAGTTAATCCTCAGATCTACCATAAAGGCCAAGGAAGATTAAGAGAGAGGATCAGGAAAAAGTGACATTAATTCCACTGGACAGTGTAGCTTCCACCAATTAGTGGATTTGCATACGGGATGAAATGGGTCCAGGATAACGACTAGAAAGGTAGTAGGAGAGTATCTCAGACTTGCTGAGGAAGGACGGTGCAAGTGATGTCAAGGAAAAGTCTTACTGTCTTGTTATTGATTAAAATACCTAAAGTAGACTTAGTAAAGGAAAGTAGAAAAGCAAATGATGCTTCTCAAACTCTCAACTTCCTAATATGTTAAGAGACCGGTGGTGTAGCGTTCAGAAAAGAAACATTCTTGAATCATCCTGGAGGCAGATCTGAGATTCCTTATAAGGTATCCTTATGTTTTTAATGTCTTCTTTACTCCTTTCGTAGCATAGTTTCCAGATGTTTTGGAAAGCTGCAACTTTTTTTTCGAATGTTTCAGAATAAATAATTATTTTTTTTTCTTTTAAGTCTGTATTTCTCTAAAAGATGGTATCTTCTTTCCTGAGTGCCTACTTTGCAGCAAAGCTATTTAAACCTTTTGGCAATTCTGAACCTTTGGAGACATTCTTACAGTTGAGAATTAATGCTTAGTATAAAAGTTCAGTGACTAGCACTGATCAAAGGCCCTGTGTTGCTGTGGGTAATAAGAAAAGGACGTGGGACCCTTCTTACACGCAACCCAGCTAGAAGCACTAAAAGGCATTGAAAATACCATTACTTAAAATGTTATCACTTTTGCTAGAGACTTTATGGAAAACAAACCTAACAGTTGCAATCTTAATCTCTTTCTGTTTACATCATCATCTGAAATGCCAAACTGATTGAGTAAGGGCTTTTGTGTGGTTGTAGAATTATTGTAATGTAAAGTTTTACGTCAGAAGCAATTGTAGTTGAGAAGATGGAAACACAAGAAGTACTGGTTTTGACTGGAAGTATCCGAGGTAGGGTTGATGTACAGTGTGAAGGAATTTTATTTTTTTTTTTTTTTTTTAACTACTGCTCTTTCTTTTGTTGACTCCGGAGTATTGTCCTTGCTTATGTTGAATAGGTGTGAGTGGAAGCTGACATGCTGAGGTTGGGGAAAAGTTGTGCCTTGTGACACGAGCATTGGAAGTTTGTAAGGAAAATGTCCTAATGACAAGTGAAGCCAGAGTTTCATCCTTTTAACCCAAAAGTAACAGTGTGGGAAGTTACATGATGTGCATACTTCCGTTAGCATGCCCTAAAACTGTAGCATGGAGGCTCTTTTTTTGGTCTCTGTCTTTATCGTTTATTTTAGTGTTAAAAGTAGCTTTAGGTCTGATACCTGCTTACAGGGAAGAGAGAAATTATGCTCATGTTTGAAAAAAGTAAGATTACTAGACTCCTTTATTTGATCTGTTTTGGTAAGTGTGGGAAATGCTTAAAACTATTTAGTATTTTCCTAGCAGCTGTGATTACTTCAGTTTTCCCCATGCATAGAGGAGATTGAATTAACTCCTTAAACAGAAAGAGGGAGGGCAAAAGTAATTCTGTAAGAAAAATGTTGGAATGACAAACAGTTTGGAGAAAAACTTACTTGGTCCTCGTTTTGAAAGCAGTTTCAATGCTAGTAAAGCTAAGCCACAAGAAGGACTGAGACATAGATGATAATTAGCTCTTTTTTTGGTTGAAGGATCCAGCTGGTCACCTACAAGTGTACAACTTTTTGACAAACTCTGGGAGTTAACTGCGTGTCCTGAGGGCTTGCTGTTTTAAGTTTGTGTTAAGTTTAACTTAATATGTTTATTTTTGTAGATGTTCCCCTCTTCAGATTCTAGGAGATAAACTTTCCAAGTTTAAAAGGTAGCCTTCTGCTCTGCAATTACTTTGTGGAAGTGAATGGAAACTAAGAATATAGTTTCGTGTTTCTACAGGGTGAATAGTGCATTAAGTCTGAAGACAAAGAGGCAAGCCAGCATAGCAGGCATGAGGTAATATATGTGGTCTGTGTGCCAAACATGAAATAAGAAACATCTGCAGTTTGTATTTTGAAGTTCTGTTTTATGCAAATACTCTATCTGGAAGTGGAAAACTCACAGGAGTGCCATCAACAACTGGAGTGAATTCCGGTCTTGCTTCTGTCAGTGATGAAATGAAAGCAAGTCTTTTTTTTTTTTTCCTTGACAAGGGTAGGAATTTCATCATTGGGTTGATATTTAATAGCTACAGCTAAACGCATAAAAATTATAAAGAGTTATGAATTTGAGTTCTTGTTTTACATATCTTCTAGACTAGAAATCAGGGAGACCAAGTCCATTAGGACATACTATATCAGCCTGAGGAGTTTGCTACCTTTTTAGCTAGCTGAATGCTGTATTGAACACAGCTTTCTGCTAGTTGAAAAGATTTTGTTGTCTGTGGTAAAGCCAGCAAAGACTTATGCCTGTCTCACTCCAGTGTAAAATCTGCCTTAATGTGCAATTTGGGGGTAGGAATAAACCTCGTTACTAGCTAGTTGCTGCTAGGCATCAGAAGTGTGCCTGTGCATTCCCACTCCTTCCTTGGCACTGCTTCTAGTCTGACCCCCTGCTGAGCCAGCTTAGGAAATCAAATTAGCAGATAACCTTTTTTGTAAGTGGGGACAGTTAGTTCCTGAACCACTTTCTGCAGTGTCTGGAGTGGCAGGGCTTATGCTGGGGAAGCAACAGCAAGTATGTGCCTGGGAAAGGTGAGCAGCCTTTGCACAGCAGCTGACTGCTAGATCCGATTAGCGCTAATGTCAGACGGCGTTCTCAGCTCAAGCCCATTTTAGCCAGCGGCATAAGCTGGCCAGCTGGACTCCTTGATGGAAAGTCAGAGCTGGACACCTCTTACTTTCTATGGACTCTGATGTGAGTGGTTGTGAGAGAGTGAGCTACCTGATTATGTCTTTAACTGCCATGACAAGATTCTCTAAAGCTCGTTTGTCGTTCTTAGTTTCCATTCCTTCTTCTAGATTGCACACTTCCTGCATGAGAAACCTGGTAACTTTTTGTTGTACAGTGCCATACACGTTTGTAAAGTCATAAAATATTGTAACTGGTAAAAGTTCACACTGAAATACTGTTTTATATAGAAGAAAAAGATTTTATAACCATAATTATCTATGAGAGATTGTACATTTAGCCACTTCTGTGGGGAAAAAGAATCCCCAAACCATTTAACTTTAATTAAGGAATTCCAGAGGCAAAAGAAGCTGGAACTTTGGTGACACAGTCTTCTTAAAATGTAGCTCTCAAGAAAGCACTAGTTTGTATTCCTTAAAACATGACCCGTCAAGTTCTTCTAATTGATACTGATTAGGTGTATGTTTACTTTGAGGATTGTATTTTGAGGATTTTCTTCTTTGGGTTTCTCTCTTCTATAATTTTTCTCCTTTACTGTTTTATGTTGTCTTTTTCTCACTCTAGTAAGTAAATTCTTTTGCACGTGAATAGTGCAGCAAGCAGGTATGGGCCTTTGCTGTCAGGCAGTGTGTCATCAAGCTATACAAGTGAAAATGCTAGTAAAAAGGTCTCTCTCAATATTCTTCTGCTTAAGCTCTTACATTCCAGCTTTTCTTTCTCTGCTTCCCTCTATATAATCTGTATATTTTTATCTTTCTTCATACTTAGGATTGTTCTAATCAGTTTCCAACTGAAAAACTAGGAGAACTTAGTTAAATAGCTTGCAGGCTCTGTCAAGAAAGCACACTAATAAAGGATATGAGTCCTCAGGATGAATCATACTTTAGCTGTCTGACATTGTGCAGTGCTTCTGAGAAACTGAAAAATTCAGTAGTTAGGGCTGTCATTTCATCCCACTTTGCCCTCCTCCTTTGTACACTCAGATTAAGCTGTATCATCCACCTACTCTCAGCTGCATTCATGTGAGAGGAAGGACTAGGACCTTCTGGTACCTCAGTCCGTGGCCAGCTGGCAGAGCTGTGACCTTCTGCCACCTCCAGAGTGTTTGTGAAAAGGGTCCTGAAACTGTCATCTGGCCACCTTCCCTGAAAGCATTAGCAAACCTCTTCTACCAGAGTACTACTGCTCATCTCAGAAGACAAGAGAGTGCATTGTAGATGTGGAACTTGGTTTGGATATTTGTATTAATAAAGGTTGCAAGTTGTTCTGCAGAAGGATCATAGAATTGTAATGCACATAACAAGTATCTGTCTAGCTGTCAGGGTTGGAATGGTAGTTTTTTAATACTATTTTCAAAAACATATATTTATTGTGTCAGGATATTGGATTGAATCCAGCTTACCTTTTGCTTCACCTTTGAAGGAAGCTGCTCTTGCACCATTATAAGACTAACAGCTTTTTTTTTTTTTTCTTTTAAACTATATAAATATGTTAAAGTATGACATCTGCTCTTGTGTCTGCTTTTTGAAAAGGGCGTTGTTTTGGGTTTTTCTCCATTTTAAGTTCTCCTGCCTCCATGTCTTTTTCTTACTACTTGTGTCTTCTTTCAAGCAGTTGAAAAAAAGAGTAAAATAACTGTTGGCAAAGAATTGTCGTGCTCAAAACATGCACTGAAGTGAGGTTGTCTTTCATCTTTCAGCACTAATGATCTTGCAGCTATGATAAGTAAACATTAAACGTTTTCCAGCTGAAGTAAGTTTATTCCTACAATATGGCAAACAGTTCACTGAGAGACCATTTGTGGGTTTGTCTGTAGACTGTTCTTTTGAAGAGACGTGTGGTTTCTTGGCTCTGTGGGACAGGGAGAGAGCACTGAAGAGGCAGTAAAACCTTGAAGGATTCATTGAGAACGAGTGGTGGGAATTGCAACTGGACTATGTTCAACAGTGTCAGTGTACTGTATGAGTAGGCGTGCAGAATACTAGAGCAGGATCTTCCAGATATAAGTAGTAGGGTTTTGCTCAAAATTGTTGATGATGAGGGTGAACTGAATAACTTTGGCCGTGGTGTTTTTGGGCCGAGATGCTGACTCTTTCCTTGGGAGAACTTCAGGGAGGCTTCAGTGTTTCGTGTCGTGAAATATTATTGATCAGCTTGGTCTTACCTGTGACGACTAGAGTGAGCTTTGCATAGTTGTCAGTACTGTAGTGGGATCTGCCCTTCAGAATCCTTTGGCTGTAGAAATTTGCACTGGCTGTTGTGGGTGATTCACTTCTGGCCACAATCTATGTCAAAGTCATGGTGTGGAATAGAAAAATCAGTATCCTTAAGTAAGCATGTATTTGCTGTGAAACCTACTTACATCTTATGGTATTGCTTGTCATTCAGCTTCTAAGTAAAATAACAGTATCATAGCTGTCACTTAAAGTAATACTTCTTACATTCAAGGTATTTTAGGAACCAGATATAAAGATGGCGGTGTTATTATTTTGCTTATGTAGATCATGTGGAATCCGTGCATGCCACTGAAATTAGAAGTGGTGATGATCCAGAATTAACTAGGTGCCTTCTTGCCAGCAGTAGCTGACAGCATTCTGTAAAAAGATACGTGTTTTTGGAGTAAAATTTCAACAACTGTTCTCTTTCAATAAATAACCTACTTCCTGCATTTCATATACTTAGTTGTTAACTGATCTGTTTCTAGTGCCTAGGCTGGAAACACGGCACTATATTGGTATATTTAACTGGCCAGACTCAAGGATGTAGTCAACTGTTTGAATAAACAAGCTCTGTCTGAGATTTGTTTGGGATCTTGGAGATATTTTGTTACGTTGTTGGAAATTAAAGCCAGGTAGGATGACACTCCTTTCCTTTCTCTGCTGTTAAATCCCATGAAACGTCAATTTTTCCTGACCCACTTATGATCATAGTAATGCACGATTTAACAGCACGAATGCCTATTGGAAATTTTTGTTTGCTTCTCTTGCCCCACTCTGTATTTTGGGCAGAGGGACAGTAGCTGTTGATGGGCAGGTTTGAGAGGAGATCAGAAAGGTAAAAGAGGTGTGCAGACGCCTGGGTGTCTTCTGCCCTGTTTACGCTTGGTTCCTTTAGTATTGGCATTTTGCTGTGTGAGAAGTCCTTCATTTAGAGAGAGCTGGTGAAAAGGAGGTGGAGAGCATGGAGTAGGGTGCTTGGCAATTAGTGATTCTTCAGGGCTTGCTCTAAAGGTCAGTTGCAAATAATGAAACCAGTAAAGGAATTTTTAAATAGTAACCTGAACTAATGAGGTCTGTAAGGCCTTTTGTGCATTATATTTTTTTACTGGAGCTTTGCTCAGTGATGGGAATGGGGTCTGCTGTCTGACACCTTGAGCTGTGTACACGACTTACTGTTGAGACTTATATTGAGTCCATCTCTACTGTCTTGTTTCCCTTTTTTGACCGGTTATGGGACTTGTTTCAATTAGCTTTAAAAGGCCTTTTTTCATGTGGACTGCTGATTTTTGGAATGGCCTTCTATTGTGCAGAATTGATTAGGTCAGCAAGTTAAGTCAGTGATGCGGGTGCACCAGGAAATGTTAAAAAGTGTAGACTTCTGGAATATGTCATTGGCTATCTTAATTTAAGGAAGAAAAAAAAAAAGCCGTGTGTGTAGTGTCAGGCAAAGAGAAGGAGTTTCTTGAAGTGATGACCTGCAAGCATGTTCTGTTGCCATGTCTGACACAGGTCAGAAAGAACACAGTGTTTTCCTGTTCAAATTCTGAAACAGTTCTCTCTCTTGGGATGTATCCCTTTTAAATCCAAGGCCGCTCCTGAACAGTAGAAGCGCAGTCAGTGAGAAAATGGGAGCGTTCCTCCCCCACCTCTGCTTCCCTCCCTTCCTCCGTGTAAGGGAAAAGCGATCCCGCTGCTGGCAGCATGGGTGCTGTCCTGCTGCATGCAGCCAGCTCTGCTTTGTGAGGGATGGTGAGAGGCAGAGCCTGAGCAAAGAGACCCTTCTGGAACCCGGAGCACAGAGCAGGGAGGCTGGAGTATTTCCCTGGAGAGCCAGATGGGATCTGGCAGACCTGTGCTAAGCTAAGGCTGATAAACCCTTTGCAGGCCTCATGTTGATCTGTGTGTAGCTGTGCACTTGTACCAGCACTTACTGGTCTTTCAGGACTAAGAATCAGGCTTTGTTCAGAAACACTGTCCTGCCCCTGGAAGCAAAGGTGCTCCAGAAACCGTTGTGTTCATTTTGCGTTGTGCCAGCAAGTCCTCCTGGACCTACACTTCAGCACCACGCTTGGGGTGTGGTTTGTCCCCAAGCTGTCTACACATAGGTCTAAAATTCAGAGTAGGTTATAGTAGGGTGTTTTGTGATGTTTTTTATTTCTTCAACTGAAAGCACCTATAGACGCCCTGATGGGAATGACTGTCTGCCCCTCAGCGTGTTACCAGTTTTTGTAGAATCTGGATCGTAAGATACTCTGCTGAGCTGTCCAGAGAATCTTTGCACTGAGTGTAGTTAAATGCTGGAACAGGTTGCCCAGAGATGTTGTGGAGTCTCTGTCCCTGGAGGTGTTGGAGACTCAGCTGGATGTGACCCTGCGCAGCCTAATTCAGTTAGCTTTGCCTGGGGCTGGGGGTTGGATTAGATGACCTCTGAATGTCCTTTCCTAAGTTACTCTTCTGTGGTATTTTTAGCTTTTATTACTCAAATTTCCACTAAACTGAAAATTACCTCTTCCTTTTGGGGGTCTGTGTACGGATAGCTATAGGTCCATGTATTGAACACTTGTCCAGCCAAGAGATCTAAGGAGTTTGGCACTTAATGCTGGGTTTGATTTAATGTGCCGTAGGTGGTGACATTATCTGCTGTGTTTCCTTTAACACTTGTTTAATGCCATAAAAGCTGAAATGTCAGCAAAGAGCTGTATTGCAGGGAACAGCATGATAAAGGGTAAATGAAACTAAATTTCTTTTCTATAAATGTATCTTAAGTGTCTTCTAAATCAGAACTGTCTCTGGCTTAATTAGCTTGGGCTCCCATAAGTCAACTTTATTCTTGCTGGAATAGCGAGATGCAGCTTGAGAAGCATGAAGTGGAACTCCTGTGGAAAGAAGACCTATTTAGAGGGAGGGACAGAAAAGTTGCTGCTCCCAAATCAGCCAGAGTGTTTAGTGAAAAATGTGCTGGGTGGTAGGGGAGGAAGAAATGTCCCAGTTTCCCACTAGCTGTGTGGGAAACTATCACTTTCAATACGTTAGGTGATGACACAGAGAGAACGGACTGAAGAGTGACACCTGGAGTGGTATTTGCTTAGGATCTTGGCTGGGACCTCCTTATCAGGGTGTGACTGGTGAGACTCAGGCAGTCGAGTTCATGTCTGGCTTCTCTGGTCTTCTGTTCTGCTGTCTCACTCTTGGACTTGAAAGCTACTCAATGGAGTAATTAAGAGTTGAGAGGCTTTTGAAAAGCAAGAAGTTTAAGGAAGAGAAGGAAATACGTCTCCTGAGGTACAGCTAAATTAGAATTGAACAGGAAGGAGAATGAGTAATTCTGCAGACTGTGAGAAAAGGTAGGAAAATGTGTTAAAGGGAAAAAGAGGCAGTAACTTCGAAGAAGAATGAAGCTGAGACAAATGAGACAGATGGGCATATCTTAGACCAAGAACCTACTTATGGAAAATTGACTGCCTTAGATGTCGTGTTACAGTTAAATACTGCATGCAGTAAGGAAGCACGTTCTGTATTCCTTAGTTCACAAGTGGCTTGCTGAGCAGCTGTTGCTGCTCTGGCTGGTAGGTCTAGTGATTTGGCTGCTATATGGGGAATTTGTTATGTGTTCATGTATGTGGGGTTTTTTTATTTATATATACACATATGTATTAATTTTTACATCCTTTTCTAAGCTATTTCATTTACTGGGAATCAAATACAGCTGCAAGTCACAATGATCTGCAGATGTCATTGCTGAGGCAAATTGCTGGTGTGACTTTGGATGGACACTGCTGAAAATGCTTAAATGACCTAAAAATAACCACATGTAGCATAAGAGACGTTGGATATGAACTGATACTTCTTCATGAGTCATTTCCTGCTGAAAGTGGTACGCAAAGCTAACTGCTAGAGGGGGGGGTGTATGTATGTGATTATATAGAAAATCAATAGCAGGCTGTGCTTTTTCCAAGGTTCTGTATGTGGCTCTGCTGGTTTGGAGTGTGAACATGCTGACCAGTATTCTGCCTGTAAACAATGCTCTGGTTTATGTATTGGCTGTTGGAAGTTGCAGTGGTCCTCTGGGGTTGTACTCTGTGGTGGTTTTTTTTCCCCTTGAGACTGACTATTAAGCAGGTCACACATTGTCAAAAATTACTTGAACTGAGGAACTATTTGCTGCTCTGAATTGTGCTTCAAAATTTAGTATTTGAACTATTATTTAAATAAAGAAAATAGAATAACCAAAACGAAACAAACCATTAGATGTACAGTCTCACGAAGGCAGCTTGTGTGCAGCTACTATAGACCTGCCTGAGTCTTATCTCTTGATAACTGAAAACTACTGATAACAGTGACAAATAATGAATGATTTTAGATATCAGTGTTATTGATTTCATTGCTGGCTTTGTTTTGTCACCTAGGTCATGTGGTTTGTGGACAGTTGGAAATGGATGTGTTTAACTGGCCAAATCTTCATTTGGTTTCTCTCCCAAAATTCATTCATCTCTCTGACTGCGTTCAAACCCTTGCAGTGCAGAATTTTGCTGTGAGTTGAGAATCAGTTCTAGGATAGGAATTGTATGATAAATGTCCTGTAAAGTTAGTGCAATGACAGTTTAAGGATCATATTTTTAAACAGTAAAAATGTATTTACTGGAACTTTTTGGGAAGCTTCCACCTACCAAAAGTATTTTGATTAAAAAATACCCCAAAACATTGACACAGAGTCTGGCTCAAACCTGAACGGTGAAATGTAGGATTCAGTTTTCATCTTGACTGCTATTTTTTGTTGTTGAATTCTGTACTGTATCTGTAATGACAGACTTCTGGCTTCCTTCTTTATAGGCTCAGATTATTCCTCAGTGGGATGGTTACCTGGTGCTGAGTCCCTGTGGCAGCCCACAGCCATTTCAGCCAGCAGTCAGAGCAATCCTGTCAGAAGACACAGTATAGCTTCCGACAGCGGGGACACTGGGATCGGTACCTCCTGTTCTGATAGTGTGGAAGGTGAGTTGACAGTGTTCTCTTTTGGATGTTTCTGAGACAGAAACAGTCCAAAATGCTTCAAAGGTATGTTTCCCAAAATAACAATACTTTTCCAAAACTGTTTAGTGCATGCAGTTCTTTGTTTTCCTGGCTGGACCAAGTAATTGTTTTGGTGGGATTTAATTAATTTACTTCTGCATGAGTTGCGTGCATTAACTTGCTTTTCTGCCACAAAGCCAGTACTTGTGTTAGATCTTTTGATAATTGCAGTTACAAGCAGTGCCACATTTGTACAGAGAAGCAATATCCCATACTACAGCACTTGATAAAGGAGTGTTAAAAGCCAAAAAACTTTTGAGGGAGTTGAGGAAAAGCCAAGGCTTGCTGGTATTTACTCTGTGAGTGTAAACAAAGCAAGCTTACTGCTTGGGACTGGGAGGAGAACGGGGCATGTTGTCTTTGTGTTTCTTTCTTCTGGTGGGAAATATGTTTACGTTTTATTGCATAGCAGTTGACACATAGCCAGAGACCTTTAAGGAAAACCAACACTATCTAAAGATTGTTAATACTTAGTTCAAACCAAATGATGATTACTGAAAGTTGATCTTATCAGGGAGGGGTTCAGCTTCTGTGGTAGCAGTATCTCCCTAAGGTTGGCACCCTCCCTATGGAATGTGTCACTGCAATTAACAGGCCTCAATGAGAGAGAGACACTAGGCAGTTTTCTTCTTGCACAGACTTATTTCCCAGTAAGATTTTTCAAGGCTAAGGAAGCAACAGCAGGACTGTGATATACTTCTCTCCAGCACATTTCTGTGCTTGGTAGATTGTGCTTGATGGCTGAAATAAGGACGAACAGGAAGAATTAGTAGCAATGAAGTAAGGAATGCTGGATCAATGTAAGAGACAGAATTCTCTATGGGGGGGATGAGCATTCCTGAGGAGAGGTCCGAATGCCTCAGAGTTAAGTCTGTGAGGCCTCTGCGCATGAGGAAATCCTTTCCACCCTCTTCCTGTTGCATCTGTCAGTTGGAAAGGAACTTGGTAGGAGAGCCCTCATAGCTTGCTTTCTGCTTATGTTCGTTTCTAAACGTTTATTGGCTTTGGCAAGATAAAGATCTTACTCAACTACATTCTTGGGTGTAAAACTAAATAGTAACTGTTTATTAATGCAGAAGTCGTACTGCGGTGTTTTGGTTGTTTTTTAAGAGGTGATGGGGGAATAAAGCTTTCTCATGGTGTATGTATATAGACTTACCATCAATCAGTCTCACCCAAGTGTGACACAATAGTATTTTCAGGTGCAGTATTTGAATTAAAAACATGCTCTCCCCCCACCTCCTTTTGAGGGCTTCTCCATTTGAGGGGTGGGAGGAAGGAGAGGAAATGAAACAGCACCTCCTCCTCAGATGTCTTCCTGGCTGAAGAGCAGAACAGAACAACTGTTTCCTTGGGGCTGGGGGGGCTGGTGGCACACTGATACAATCAGGAGTTTGACAGGCCCTTGTTA
>VXBW01003029.1:0-29182 GCA_013400375.1 Thinocorus orbignyianus
GAAATCAGCTGCCTGAGCACTATTTAAATGAAAAATAGGTACAGGTTTGTGGATTTTTCTCAAACCCCCCCCGCCCAACATCCAAGTATTCATACAGCACAATATCTTTGTGGAGAAGACTACAGGGCTATATAAATGTATATATTCCTGTTCTCACCTTCATAATTTGAGTCATAGAACGGTTATAGGTGGAAGGGACTTTAAAGATCACTCAGTTCCAACCCCCCTGCCATGGGCAGGGACACCTCCCACTAGACCTGTTTGCTCAAAGCCCCATCCAGCCTGGCCTTGGATACCTCCAGGGATGGGGAATCCACATCTTCTCTGGGCAACCTGTTGCAGTGTCTCATCGCCCTCACAGGAAAAAATTGCTTTGATGCAAAATAAGAGCTTTGCTTTTTGAATTTTAAATTGTCCTAAGTAAGCTGGAAGGAAGAAATAAAGGATTCAGAAACTGGCAGTTACATCTGCCCTCCCTCCTCCCCCTCTTTTCTTTTTCAGATCACATCAGAAGAGTGAGCAGAAATAGATGTTTCTCGTTCAGATGACACATTGCTACTGCAAACCTTGGCCTGAGTGCATTTTTTCAGCAGCCAAGCTCTGCTGGTTGTCACAGATCATCTCTCAGGTATTACCTGCTTCAGCTAATCTCCACTTCTAAGTCAAGTTGTCTCCAGAGGGAATATTTAGAGTGAAAATGCCTCTGAATAGACAGTGCAATAGCTCATCAAACACCGGAAGCTTGTCCCTCCTGCAAGGTACACGTACTAGGTGTATTTGGCAGAGGCTTGCCTGGCTGCGGTGGAGGCATGAGCCACTCTCAGGACCCACCTCCAGGAAAAGAGAGGGGCTAAAAAGACCCTGTCTGGCTCCTCCCTTTGAAGGACAGTACAGGAAAGGATGTGGAGGTCTGTGAGAGGTCCCTTCTCAAAAGCAAACAACCATCCTTTAGAAAAAAATTGTGGCAACTGATATTTCTGAGGATCAGTTTCTTTTGTCATCACGAAGATTCTTGTTTTCCTCATGGAAACATTTGTGGTTGAATCCTGCAGAGCCTGGGGGTCACAGCGTAGGTGGAAACACGCATGTTACAGGAAGGATTTTGGGCGAGGAAGGATTTGGGGGCAGAAGTGGGCTGTTCAGCCTGACCCACTGAGGCTCCTTGCCTGCGTTGCAGATACCACCTTGGAGGGACCATTTCAGGATGTGCAAACTGTCTTTTCTCTATCAGCGGTGTCCGACACACTACAAATGCAGCTGATAATTGATTTATAATAGTAGCTTGCTATGTCAGCAATATGCAAGGAATGGGAAAAATTATAATCTCACTATATCCTCAAGAGGACTGTTTATAGCCTTGCTTTAATTAGGGCTAAATCCACTTCTAATTATGCCGGCATCTATTAATCCAAGGTTTAATACACTTTAGTTCTTCATTATGAATCCCAAACAGGTACATTTAGCTATAGCAAAGGTAAAAGGGCCTTTAAAGATGATTTGAAGAAAGTAAATCTCCATCAACGTGGAATGCAATTTTACAGTTACTTTAATCTCTTCTTCAAATAGAGCATTTGAACAGGACTGCTTTAGAGAGAGCAAATGTTCATGCTGGGATTTAGTGGGAACTGACAGCTCTTTCTCTTCTGAAGCTCTGTAGCATTTAAACTCAAATTAACTCCCATTTAAAATAGGTACCGTAACCCTTTTCCTGCTTACCAGAATTGGTTTTAGGTACATTCAGGAGCTGTTTAAATGTTGATGACTGGTGCTAGCTCAACAGCGCAAAGAACAGGAAGGTCCTTCCACTACAGACTGAGAAATGGTTGCTGCCTAACATTTCCACCAAAGAGAAAATAACAAGTCCGGCTCCAGACCATTTCAGATGTTGATGTCTCAGCAAAATCTGCCATGCAAGGAGTCTATCGGTAGTGCATTTTTGTTTGTATTTAATGGAGTTCAGAAAATGAGCTGAGAGCAGGCTTCAGAGAGAATGAGAGGAAACGCTGGGCTTTTTGGTCAAATTTCAGCTCCACGTGTAGGATTCTTCTCTCTTCCTTCCCTTGTTTCAAGGAACATTGTGAGGGTAAAAGCCATTAAACTTGTGAGATGCTCCAATGCCACAGCAATGGGGTCTGGGTAACTGCCTAAGATATCCTGAGTCTTGAAACAGCTGTTCATTAGAAGACAGCAAGTATGAGGGGGGAAAAAGCTCAAATGAGACCATTCTGCCAAAGACATGAGTTAGACACTGATGTTTCTACTAAGATTGTCAAGCAGCACACAGCTTTTGGGGGGTGAACTTTTGATGGGTGGTTTAATCTTGCCACGTGCTGTGTGCCACGGAGCTAAGGAAGCTGCCAGATGAGACTTTTGGCATTTTTCATCAATAGTGACAAAAAAGTCATCATCCTTTTGATCAGGAATCTTTCCATCACCTCTCTAAGGTGCATTCCAAAGTCTTCAGAAGGTGGTTTAGACAACTTCTTCATGGAAATCAACTGCCATTTGACCTAAAAAGGTCATTGGTAATGCGGAAGCGGGTAGCGAAACGATTAACAAAATGTGTACGATTCACTTTGCTAAGTCTGTCACAGAAAAAGACCTTTCGATGTGGAGAAATGAAGGTCCGCAGGGGCTGGTTGGCCTGTTCAGTGGATGAGCAGCCACCGTTGCCTGTTCCTGGATCACTGAGCTCTTTGTGCTCGCTGAAACCAGCCAGAAAAGGCTTCCGAGAAGCAAAAATCCAGGGAGGCAGGTATTTGCGTTCAGGTGGTTAAGAAGCTTGTCTCTCTTGCCCGGCAGAGCTTGTGACATCTCTTTATCCCCGGAAACCCCAAACCGTCGAGCACCACATCCTGCCCACCCTCTGGTTCTTCCTGGGAAACAGGGTCCTGCCTGTCCGAAGCAGCAACATGAGGGCTGTGGTCTCCAAACTGGCAAACAGCCTCTACCAAGTGATGGGCTCCAAGCTGAAGGAGTGTGCCGCCAGCCAGCCTCGGGCCGAAAACTTCTGGGACATTTTTGACCCGACCTGAAGGTGGGGTGCAGGCTTGGTGTGCTCCAGGAAGCTGCTGGAGAGGCACCGAGCTGGACAGGTGGAGGCAAAGGTGGACATTGTGGTGGCATTGGTTATATTCTTTGTGTTTGAAGAACAGGATTCACACTACAGAATTTATAGCTACATACAGTTTGTAGCTATTGTTTTATATCTTGAGCTCATCTTGCCTAAGAAACTTACATAGATACCAAAAAGAACCTACCCACCCATGTGTAAATGCAATTTGTAACTGTAAAATGAAAATAATATATTTATAGTCATATCTAAAAGCAGAAGATGTGAATAGATATATCTATTCACTTACAAAATAAGAGACAGGCTTTGTAAGCATTTGGTCTATAGGATTAGATGGCTATTAGAGAATGAGAGACCAAGACCCGCTTGCCCAGAGCATGTCAGTATTTATCTGTATAGTCAGATATCAAAACAAAGCAGCCTGATTTATGTTCATATTATCATCCATATACTGGCAGAGTTTTGAAAGAAAGAAAAATTGAAGTTTTGGGGAGAAGGAAAAATAGGAAAATACTGCATTGGTGCTGGGGTCTTACCTTTTTTTGCGGATTTTTTTTCTGTGTCTAAAGCTATATGGGACTCCAGCTTGTCAGACACTATTGTTGCATTGTTACCTCTGAAGGAATCTCTTTTTCTTTTGAGTACAGCTCTAAAATGGCAAAATTATTTAGTAGGCTCTTTTCAAATGTTTTTTGCTTCTATATTTTGTTTTTAACTCCCAGCTTTTGATAGCAGGGAGTGCTCAGGAACTGATCTCTGTGAAGTCTTGGCATGTGATGTAGGCCAGGGATCCAGCTCAAAAACACTGGTGTCTCTGGGGATCCCGCAGAGCCTTGTGGGAGCTCTTGTCCTTGCAGATGGACATTCTATCTCCTAAATGCCTATCGGGCATTTTGGAATTTAGCATCTTGAGAAATTTTTTCACTAGCTTACTAGAAACAGCAACAGTCTGGTAGCATGCAGTTCTTTTGCAGGTGTGATGAAGCTCCACTGAGCATACACATGCACCCAAATGCTGAGGGTGAAACACTGAACAATGGTAGAGTTTAAATAGCAGATCTTGAACTATGCCACTTCATTAAGCACCTGCAGTTTGCTATTGCCTGAGATCTATTCCCCCCCCCCAGCTGTTGGCATCTCTAGTGGGCCTCCTGGTCTTTCTTCCTCTACCTCACAAGTGGTTCTTGCTGCTTCCCTCCTCTGCAGATCTCTCCCTCTGGAGCCCTGTAAACACTGCTCTGTGCTTTTGCTGGGCTGAATAAAACCTCCTTCTTGGGCACACACGGGTGGAGTAAGGGGGCAAGTTTCTGCACTTGGGAGGAAAACATAGCTTTTGTGCATGTCGTATGAGGCTCCCCTGAGCCTCTTTTGATGCTATGAGTTGTAGCACTTGCAAAGTACTTTTCAAGAGTAACCCATGTAACTGGTTTCTTAGCTCTGTTGGCTTTGAATGGTGCTTTGATGCACACTGTCCCTCATGGTCAGCGAGAATAAAGCATTACCTGCTGGTACCAATTTTCTGTTGAGGTAGTTTATTTTTTTTAACTCTCTAGATGAGACAGTTTCCCTGTGAGAGGAGCACTCCCACCACAGCCTGAGCAAATGTAGCTGATAATGGGACCACCTGCAGTGACAAGCAGAGGGATTAATAGGTAGTAGTTAATTCAGCTCAGGTGAGGTCTCCTGCCACATATTTGCACAGATGCACATCTCAGAAGTTATTAAGAATCTACTTAAGGTTTTTGGATTATACAAACAAAAGGCAGAGCAGTGTTCGGACCTTCTTGCTGTAGCGGTAAGAATTTAAATATTTAATTTTTCTAACTTATTTTTATTATAATTTTATTACAGAAGTCTCGCCAGAGAGGAGACTGTGAGCTGCACTTGCAGGGCCAGCTTAATTAATGTAATTATTGCATTTAATGTTCAGTGCACCTGCTAGCCCACAGAAGTTAGTATAGCAAAAGAAACGTATGGCAGTCTTGTCCATTAGCTTACTCTACCCTGTGTCCTGCCAGAGCCCAAGACAGACCCTGGCTATCACAGGTGGTTCCTTCACAGCTTGCTGAAGGTGAGAGCTATTGCCATCAAGGGAAGGTGGTGGTTAAAAGGTAACATGGCTTCTACCGTATTTGGCAGTTCCAAAAAGACTTTGAGAATGGTAAGGAAAAGTGAATGGCAAACAGGGACCGGTGCCAGGGAAGGAGGACAAGGAAGGAAGGGTGGACCCAACATATGGTGCAGAGGCTGAATTCCCCTGTTGTAATGTTGATACTGCCCGGTGGTGCTGCTGTGAGAGGTGGAGCAGAGAATTAAAGAATTCTCCTGAAGGGAGCTGCTTTTGCAGAGATGCAGCTGGACCATGGGGTGTAATAAGGTGACTGTGGTAGAATTTGCTCTTGCTGAGGTTAAAGGTGGGTTTCAGAACCAGCTGTTGAAGTCTCTCTCTCAAGCAGAGGGAGAGAGGGCTGCACTGAGGTGGCTGTTTTCACCCTTGCTAAGTAGTGATGATGGGAATAAAAGTGTATGCATTGCTACCAAATCTCTGACAGCTGACGATGAATCCTGATACTATGATACTGCCTTTGATAGAGGCAGCGGTGAGAAAACCACCCTAGTTAAAATTAGAGTTGACCTGAACTTTTAAGCCTCCGCTTTGCCTTAGCTGAACAAAACAGTAACTTTGTTTGGCCAACAAACTGCCCCTGTGTGTCCTTAAAAGACCCCTCCCAATAGTTTTTTTAATGCAACTGCCAGTGGTACAAGAGCTTGCAAAGCCTCCCTCTGTGAGTAGCTGTGCCCTGGGTAAATGAAGGCTGTGCCACTTTTACATGTCTAGCACGTGTCACCTCCTCTACATTTGAGAGCAGAAAGTAAATACTCTGTCCCCTTTGGAGGCTGCAGTGAAGGCTGCAGGACATGCACGTCTGTCACTACTCACTACTGGCCCCTGGAAAGGATGTGTGCCCAGTGGCCAGCACCACAATTATGCCCAACCTGAAATTCCATGTCCCTTGTCATTCAACTGCTGCTGCTCCAGCTTCCTCTACAGAGGCATGCACATCTATACTCAAAGACACTTCCACTACATGGTAGTCCTCTTCTGTGTATGTAATATATCAGGCTATAAAACTGCTCAGCACTGACACATTTCTGTCAGGGCAAGTATTCAAATAGTAGTACATGTTGTTTCAAGAAGGGAAATTGGCTATGCTAATAAGATGACTTTCATATAGATGTATAGATCTCAGGTGCTTTGACTGCTGTATTATTCTGTCAGGTTTTTATTTCCAGTATCACTCAGTGCAAACAAAGCATGCTTCTCTTTCCCCAGGGAGCAGCTGCCCTCCAGCTAAACCAGCCAAAGGGTGAGTGCCTGCGCAGGAGGGACCTCTGCATCTGTAGAACCTCCCTGCGCCATCTGGAAGCTGTTGGCAGGGGCTGCTTTTTCATTCTTTGGTGATGCTGTGACTAATACTCCATTTGAAGGTAATGGTGGCAGCCACAGAAGAGGTGCCCCTCTTTTTGTCCCACCCAGGGCTGACAGTAATTTGTGTTTCATGCCTGTAGGAAGCTATTTTTTTGCAAACAAAGATTGCTCTTGTCCCAGAAGGTGTTGGCCTAAAATCTTCCTTAAAGTAAGAATTCTGTCCTGCCATATCCTCTCCTTACTCACACCCTCTTCCTCTTTTCCCAGGACTTCTTTGTTTCCTGTGCAGCTGCTCATGATTGCTCAGTATTATGATGGTGTCATTTATTTACATGTTTGGGGGGATAATGTGCCTGAGCCATCCTGTATAAAATAAAGTTTTCTAACTCGATGTATTCTGTGCTCATAATAGGCCTGAGCAAAGAAAACTTGACCCAGAGCTTTGCACATTTGCAATCCGAGTAATTTCTGGCTCATAGCTGTCTTCAATCACAATTTTATATGTAAGAAGAGGAAATGTATTTCACTGGGAAAAGATGCGCTGCTTTTGAAAAGGCATATATATATATATGTATATTTACGTGGGACAGCAGTCAAGTAGTGTTGTTTGTAACTTGGTTGCTTGTTGACCGTGAGGCCAACAACAGGTGAAAAGGATTTCTCAAATCTATTTATACTCCAGCCTGGGTGCTGTTGAGCCCAGAGCTATGTGATAATTTATTGCCGTGGACCAGTACTTGCCAGCGTAATGAATTCCTGTGTAGCTGGAATAGCACTTTGAGGTTCAGCTCTGACTCTTGGTGGACTGCGTGACCACTGACATTGCTGCCTTTTAAGAAATTATTTAACAGTTTTATTTCATGATCATTTGAATCTTTTAAACTTATCTTCTCATTTGTAGCTGCCACTATTCCTCTGCCTTAGGAAAAAACATTTCACAGCCCAGTGCGAATTAGAACATTTTGACAGCAAAGTCTGCATGGTTGCCAGTTTCTGATGTTACAGAAGAAAAATGCATGCGTAATGTGTTAATTAGGCTTTCTGAAGGAAAAAAAAAAAAATCTGTTTTACGTGGCTGCCTGTATTTGCTTAGCTATGGATCTAATCCTGGCCTAGTAAAGCCCAGGCAGGACAGCATGTTGCAGGGAAGAACAGTCCATGAGTTTACAGGGTTGCTGTTAGCAGTACAGTTTTGGTTTTCCTTGGAGACAAAATTAGGGGAATAAAATGCATGTTTACTCCCATCCCCCCACACACCTCTCCCAATATCCTCTCAGATGTTCTGCATACATCACAGTAAAGGTAGTGACATTTTACACCTACCTGCACACCCGCTGTTGGAAGGGTGGCATTTTTTTTTTCCCTTCATACCATAAACATTTTTCTCTTTCATACCATAAACATTTATTGGTTTCTTACCATGCTTGAAGACTAACATTGGATGATGCGTGGTCCTCCTCCTCCTGATGATGCTTTGGAATGCTGGTAAGCGCTCAGCTTACAAAACTAAATTTAGATATAGCTGGGGTTTTGGCTGAGTTTTATGCAAATTTAGGAGGAAAAGAAAATTTGTGATAGAAAACTTGAGATAAATGGATCCATTGGGTCCCATGCTAGCTTTCTGCTGATGTTTTTGCAAGCCTGGCTTGTCATCCCCAAATGAGTGGATGGGAGATGGTTAGCCCCAGTGCTGTTGCTTTGCGCTTCTGGAGTATATCAGTCTCCTGGGAAGCATCATCCAAAGGACAGGGAAGATGACACAAGTTCTGGTCTCTCTTTTAGCTGCGAGGATTCTAAATTAAGCCTATCAAAGGACTCCTAAAGTTGTTTGTATGCTGTTTATTTAAAGAAGTAACTTTCTATTTTTGCTGGTTTGTAAACAACCTCTGAAGAGGTTACAACAAGCTCCACAGTGTGTTTGGAGCAGACGGGCTGCAGAGCCATTGGTCAGTGGAGGGAAACTGGGAATACACTGAGCATCTGAATGCCTACTGTGCTTCTCATGCTGTGTTGTTTCCTGTGACTTTATTTTTTAATTTTTTCCCTGTGAAAAACTTAATCTAGCTATTTGGCTCTCAAGGGAACTGTGGGGCTGGAAACAGGAAATAGTTGACTTGCCAGGGTTAGCAGAGCTCAGAGATGCAGTATGTGCTTTCTCCCTCTCTTGGCTATTTGTAGGATAAATGGTTTGGAAATACTGAGCTTTTCAACGTGAAGAATGGAGTATTGTATTTTTTCAAATTGTCTATGGTGTTTTCTAGATTATTTCTTTGCTTTGCACCTTAGAGAAACCCTTTTACCACCTCTTGTTACCGTGATATTGATAAGACTAAGACTGAGAATTAGGTAGCTGCTTCTCAGGCATGCTGTGTCTTACCAGCTGCAAAACTGCAGAACCCTGTGTGACAGCAGGGCATCCCTCATGCTCTCCGTTCCCTGGCTTATTCACATGAGAAACTTTGCTATGGCACCCTCCTTGGATGCCAGGTCTCTTGTGATAATTGATGCATGTATGTGTATGCATACATGTTGTCCCTGGAATATAAAAGGATCTGCATGGATATCAGGTTATTGATAAAAACCTCAATATTAAAAAATACTCCTGAAAGATGCATTGCCTTGCACCCTGATTGCCCTTGTTAACCATATTTACAAGCAAAGAGACACAAAGTGGAAGAAAACATTTAAAAAATAAAAAAAACCCAAAGCTGCTGTATTGTACTGGCAGGATTAACTTCCAGTTCAGATGTAAGGGATCATGGAATCATATAGGTTGGAAGGAACCTTTAAGATTATCGAGTCCTACCATTAACATAACACTGCCAAAACCACCACTATACCATGTCCCTCAGCACCACATCTACCCATCTTTTCAATACCTCCAGGGATGACAACTCAACCACTTCCCTGGGCAGCATGTTTCAGTGTTAATATTAAACTTACATTAGGTTTTAAAGGGGGTAGGGCTGCAAAATTGCCCTGTTAGGTTGACTTAGACTCACGTTTAAAAGCCAAGTAGCTGGTGAGTTTGCTGATTTAGGCTTTATCTGTAGTCATCTCGACCTTGCTACCTATCTTTCTGTGTCTGCTGGAATGCCTGGGAAGTTTTGTTCATAGGTTTATGGTTACTGCTCTCGGGAAGAACTGGTCTTTGTCAGCAGCCTCAGGCCTCAGTTTTAGTTTGTTCATGTATTAAAGGTTCAGTAACAATAGCAATAAATGAAGGGCAGCCTATAACATTGGAAGTTTTCCATTTCTCTTTAACTGCTATACAATTAGCTCATCTGTGCCTCAAGAAAAACTTCATTAAAGCAAGGGGGATTCATATGGAGTAAGACAGGCTTACTGCCCCTTCCTTCTTTAGAATAATCTTGATAAAGGGTGTACCCTACACAGTCTAACTTCAGAAATCCTCACAGGGTTACTGAATGCAGTTGCAGAGTTGTGTATTAGTAAAGAAAGAGAAAAGAATATGATGAGGAGGGGCAAGAGGCCACATTTTGAAATTCAGGACATCAGCAAAGTGGAGCAGTAATTAGAGATGCACTCTGGATTTAACCCTGGGGACAAAACCACTACCCTGTGCTCAAGTTAGGTGTGATTATATATAGAGGCTCCACAAACCAAGGATAAAATTGCCAGGTAGCTTAAGCGTGAATCAGGACAGGGGGTGTGTGGAAGCACAGCTAACCCTCTGCTCTGGTCTGTCAGTGTCCAGGCTGGATTTTGTAGCCTAAAAAGACATATTTGCATAATGGAAATGCAACCTAAATTAGTTGATGTCCCAGTAAAACATAAAACAAGACAAGCTTGTGCTGTGGTGGGAGGAAGCAAATGGACTGTATTTATTTTTTTTTGCGTGGGGCACTAGTTAGTGCACCAAGGAAGGAATTAATAGTATAACACTGAGCTAAGATTTAAGCTGGTTGTATACAGAATGTAAGAGACAGCAAGCTCACACCTTGCATATAAAAACTTGGATTTATTCACATCAGTAAAAAATAAATTTTAAAGTTGAGCACGGTCTTATAAAACAATTATATTCCAGAAATGCTGTATTCATGAAAAGTGGAAGTGTTGTTCAAAAAACCTGTAAAAAAACCCAAACAGTTTTTTGTTTTTTGTTTTTTTTTTCAAAGTGGCCACCCAAACTATTTCCTGCATGCTATTGTTACTCTTAATCTTATGTTTGCAATACAAGTTGAAGGTAAACACCTTATTTGCATTAGTCCTGTACGTTAGCTGTACTGAAGAGAATCCATCATGTATGGAGTCATGAGTTCACATTGCAGACTTGTAGATGGCTCCTGGAGAAGCTCTGTTTCTTGAACACAAGGCTCAGTTTGCCGCAGTGGCCCTAGGACAGCATCAGAATCCTTCAGCAGGCACAGCGTTTAGATGGGATTGTGTTTGTTCCCGCTGACCCCAGCCTTAGACAAACCTGGAAGAGATGCTGTGGTAAGGTGCCAGCTCGTGTAGCACATCTTCAAGGGAGCCTTGGTTTTGGGGAAAGATGCTTTGGCTGACTCCGTGTTCAGGTAGCACATGTGTGAGGAGTTTTCCTGCTGAAGTGTTGCTCCATTGAAGTGCTGATGTAGCTCTTTCACCACGGTTTGGTGCTTGGAGGATATAAAATGAATACTTTCTCTTATCACCCACCATGGGTGCCAGGACATTTCAGCACACAGCCATGAAGAGATATGATCATTGTAGCAGCTGAGCAGAAGTTGCCCTCCCAACTCTGTTAACATTTTTGTCTTCAAAGCTACATTTAGGCACGCAAAGTGCCTGGTTTTCTGCTGTCAATTTTCTGGTTTGTACCTATTCTCTGTGGTTACCGCCAGCAGAACAGACAAACCCAAAATACCTGCAGATGTATCTGTATTTTCACACAGCTGGGAAAGAACTATGTTTCTGGTGAAGGGGGAAACTGGTCTGCAGAGTTTGCCCTGTCCTGCTCCTGATCTCTGCGGTACCTCCCTTGCAGTTTCCCAGTTTACAGAGGATGGTGCCTCTGCCTGTGTGATTGTGGGTTGCTATAAGGCATCTCCTACCTGTATGCCGTGGGTATGGCTGCTTTGCCACCTCAAGCTCACAGCCCCTTGATGATTCAAAGCATCTATTCACTGCCAGTTATTTCTTTCTATTCAATACTTCACCTTAAATATGACAATTAAGGTTTCTTTGTGTCTGTGTCATAAAATGGCACTGAGATAACTGAAGAAAAGTGTGGTTGTGATTAAGGCACTAGAATAAATCTCAGGAGCTCAGTATCCAAAGGGGTCCCTTGTACAACCTAAGATGATCCTCAGTTCCCCCATCATGAAGGTGGGCATGAAGGGTTAAAAATTCTGTGTGGAGGTGAAGCCACCAGATACCACCATCATGAAAACTGTAGGAAAAGATTAAAATTATTCCTGTCAAAATAGGACTGCAAATTTATTTTTTTCCCTGGATCTTGTTCTGTATTGAAATTGTGTATGAAACCACACAAAATTAAATTCATTAGAATTATATTAATTAACAGTTGCATCTTAATTGTGATGATAAATAGACAGCTGGTGAAGATCCAGTAGATTCTGAAACTCTATTCCACTGAGTGCTGTAAAAACCCGGGATTAATCCACTGTAAATAATTTGTGCTTTTATTAACAAGAATCTGTCTAGACTCTTCAGTGAAACTACAATAAATCCCCTCAAACTACTTAACTCAGAATATAAACTTGTTTTGGGCAGAAAAGGATTCTCTATGCTAGCATTCTCTTCTCTTAAGAAAAAAAAAAAGATAGATGTCTTTAGGTGCCTCAGGATTTATAATGTTGTTTGATTGGTCTATTACAAAACTGCTCTAATCGGGATTAAGCCTCGTACCCTGGAAACTAGAGGTGATGAGATTACATGATAATCAAAGGTGATTTGGAAAATCAAAGCCTTTTTGAGGGAATAAAATCCCTAATTTTATTCCTTTAAAAGGGGTTATTTTGTTTTAACTTGTACTTGACCTTATTCTGCCTCTGTGTGTTAATAAATAGTGAGTGTAAAGATGTGGCTTTGCTGAAGCCATTGATGTTTTTGCAATTAAACTCATTTGGTTCAGGATTTTACCTCCTCTCCGAGAAATGTCACAACTTTTTTATATAACTGAAACTCTGATGCCTCCTGAATAAATAACATGTCAAATGATTACAACTTCTGAGTTTTCTTTAACTCTTTTAGCTACATAGCGAAACAAAGGACTTGGCTACATGTCCTGGTTTTTGTCAAATCAGTTTGCTTCAGACTCACCCAACTGCAAATTCTTTCACTCAATGTAAATCTTTTGAGTTAAACCATTAAACGCAATCCAAAGGAGAGGCAGCCGGCTACTGTGCTGCTGGTATTTTCTTAGGTTGTCGGGGCCAGTTTGAGTGCGTTTTGTTTTAAACGCAATGTCATCACACTGTTTCCTTGCAGGGAAAAAAAATGAAGCTGCATTTTGGAGCATTGGGAAAGGCTCCTTTCTCCCTCCAGGATCTCAGTCTGTGCTCATGCCTCTGCTTTTGTAGGTACTTCTATGTCAGTCCCTCTGCAGCCCTTGGCCCACGACGTAGAGTGTGGGGTGGGAGGCGGATCTGTTGGACTCTTTGATCTCAGGGACGCCAGGGCTGTTCCAAGAGTCACCTGCTTTTCTCAGGCTCTCCTCCAAGCTGCAGAAGGAAAGATGCTTAAGTTAAGAAGCTAAGGAATTGTGACTTTTTAAAACAGCGCTGATTAGACCATCTTAACCCACAAAGCACTATGTCATTCCCTGTCTCCTGCTGTATAAATGTTCTTTATAGGCACCATCTTTATTTTAGTAATGTGATGCCAAATGCACCGTACTGTCCCCTTCAAAAACTCTCTTGGGAAGCAGACATTTATTGTGTTTAACAGGATATTGGTATGAATCTGAGGTCACTTGCAGATAGAGACAGATTTGAGTGAAAAACCTTGTTCCAGACTTAGCTGGAGGAAAGATCTTACCTCTGTTACGCATGTGCTTAGTGTGGTTACAGTGATTTCTGCGCACACCAACATGACTGTGGGATGTGTGATCTGATGTATAAATCTGCTCCTCTTGGAGAACTGAGAGAGAAAATGTATAAATCACGTTCATGAGGTCACACTGGCAACCTCTACGAGCACAGGGACTTTGTGAATCAAGGTTCAGAAAGCAAGTTATGAATATCTCACTCCACGGGCCCTCATGCCAAAATGTGCCCTGTGTTGCTATAAATAACTAAAGTGGTTAAAAAAATCCATGAAGAAATATTCCAGAGTTATCTGGGAGTTATTACTGCGTTTTAAGTACATAAACTGCTAAGCTGAATTAGCTTTCAACTACAGACAAGCTGTTATGTTCTTATTCTGTCTGCCAGGACTCTACTGACTTGAACTGCTGAATGAAGAGATTTGTTATACATGGCCAGTCATGAAATTAACCCAGATTCAAATATCCCTCGATTGCAGAAGGTGTCACTTGGGCTACTTGCTCTGGGTCTGAGTTGGTCAAGCCAATCCATTGTCAAGCCCACCTTGAACAATATCTTAAAGGCAATAGCATTTAGTTTTCTATCTCTGCTCTACGTCTTGGGAGATAAGCAGTCTCCATGAAATATTATTTCATTTAATTGCATGCACAGAAATCCTGTTACAGATTAACAGGATTTCTATGAGCAGAGCAATTGTACATGTTATGCCTTGATGAAATGCCAATAACTGCTGATTTCTGTCAAGTGAGCAAGCTTAGAAACCAGGAAAGTTAGCTCAGTCTGTCCTTCCCCAGGCTATTCAAACAGGAACCAGCTGTACTGAATTGAGCATTGAAACTGAAATTCTTGTCCAGGTATCCCATGACTAAACACAATAGCTCTAGCTCCAGCCCTATGATGTTTTAAGTCCTGATATTCCTTAGAGCGTGCCATGAATGGGAAACATAGTGGGAAAGGAGCAGTTTTTGCCTTCCAGGGGAGCAGTGAGTGTGCACAGGAGACACACAGATCTGTGCATAGCACTGACATTTAATGCCTGGCAATGCCAGCTGGCAAAATGAGATGGAAGTTGCCTTTTTTTACTTTTTTGTGTGTGTGTGTGTGTGTGTGTGTGTGTGTGTGTGTGTTTCTTCTCAAATGGTGTGAGTGGGAGAGCAGATTCAGCTGTCTGATGAGGGACATGTTGCTTGTACAAACTCCTGTCTTTAGCAATCTGCTTCTCGGCAAATGGATATTTTAATTGGGCATGGAAAAAGTGGAGAGATACATCCTGCAATTTAGGAGCATGGGGGAAAGTAGCTAACTTACTGATTTTCAAGATGTTTCACTTATGAAAGAGTGACGGTATTGCAGGTTTGACTCTATCTCCCCTCCCTCTGTGACTGGTGCTTGAAGCACTAATAACACAGAAACCTCAAACAGGCAGGAGGAAAAAAAACAACAAAAAAGCATTGCTTTACTTGGAGAGGGGTTGAGCAAGGGAAGGAATGAAGGAAAAGAGACAGACAGCTGAGTGGGTATAGCTTGTGAATCTGAGACCAGATGCAAACACAGCCAGAATGAGGAGGTTTAGGAATGCAACATCTGGTTTAGGGAGACATTTTGAAATTTCCCTGTGTCAGCTGAAGGAATTGCGAAGCAGAGGAAGCCCTGGATGCTTAATGGACTTGATGGAGAAAGGCAAATTAGAGCGTAGTGGTTTGTCTGTTATGGCATCTGCTGTAAGAGCAGGGGTCAGCATCTGTGCATGTGGTGCTCACAGCTGTGGCAACCGCTCTGGTCCTCAGTGGGTGGAGATGACCAGCAGTGATGTGAGGGGCTCTCAGAGCTTTTGCCATGTGCTGTGATCCTTCCCTGCCTGTCAGAATATTTGCTGTGATACTCGTCATTCAATGCAAGGTCTGTAAAAGTTTATTCTGGGCAGCTTATTTTATGTGTAAGAAAACACAGAGTAGTGTATTGCATATTAAATTAATGCATATGGTAATTAATGGGCTAAAATTCCCTTTTACTTATTTTGATATAAATTTGGACTAACACATTAGGACTGCATTTGATGTGCATTTGTATAAATGGTAAGCCAAATTTGGCTCAGGATATATTTTGTTTTTCCAAAATGCTGTATATCATAACACTAGGATATATAATCTTTTTTCATGAAAGAGATGATTTTATTTACAGTGGGTTTTTTATATTACTCTCTATGCTCCGACAGATTACAATAGAAGGATAATGCACCCAACTGAAGCATAAATTAGCTAACAATTTATAACAGACTGTTTTTAAAATTGATCCATAAAACTGCCAGGGCTTTTGTCTTGCAAGGTTTGACATAAAGCCTCTTTTGAAAACATTTATTTCTGCAAGCAGGCACTGGAGTAGACAAAGTTGTCTTCACACAGTACCTAACAACAGAAAACCCAGCAACAATGTACAGGACTTCTAGGAAACCTTCAAATGTCAGAATATAATGCAATATTAGAACTGGGAACGCAAGACAATTTGCACTTCCCAGTGGTTTTTGCGTGTTCTGTTCAGCATATTCCTCTAACGTCAGAGTGGGAAACTTGGTCTTTAGTCTGTCTTTGGGGAGGGAACACCTGGAAATTCTGCCTTCAGTATGCACAACTGTCCCCACACTTGCCACGCACCAAGTGTGAATTTATCTCCTGTTTATGGCTGGGTTTACAATCCCTACTCATGGGGTCAATTCGTGCAATTTCAGCTGTTCAGGGGCACGAGTAAAAATACTCCTCACATGAAGACAGGCTACCTGAGAAGGGTCTTAATCCTCTTGCGTAGCTTAGAGCTTAATGGACTTAAACATCCTAAGATGCTAAGAAACTAGAATAACAACACTTTGTACTTCCAGGCTGTTACACTGATCTTCGAGTATTTCCAAATACCCATTTCTATTTCCTGGCTGTTTGATTTGTATTATTTTTTTTTTAACTGGTAGAGAAAATTTAAAGCTAAGCCTGGGTTTTTTACAAATGGCCACCCATCACCAATGGCTGTAAACATGGAATTGATGTGTATTGATGCTTCAGTTTCTTTAAGATGACTTTTTCAGAGCAATGAATCTGCAGTAGCCATGGGAGGTTTTTCCACTTGGAAAACCAGGCTTAGGCTGTGGACCCATCAGACTTGCAATCAGCTCCTAGATCTGAAAGCCTACACAAGAAGCTCAAAATCTATAATTACATCCATGCGGATCCTTGCCTACGCATTATCTATCTGTCATTCTTGCCAGCTGATTTCTAATGTTTTAATACGTATTTCAGCTGAACAGTTTACTGGCTTAGAGGCTGCTGTTAGGAATAATACCCTTCCTGTTGGTCCAAGCTTACCTTCTCATGGCTGTTTAAAGACATTTATAACCTGAGCGTTACTTCAGAGCTTTTTAAGAACTGAATGTGGATGTCCTTAGCCCCAACACAAATAAGGGGAGTTCTATGCTATGAAACAAACACTCAGTTTTCCCCAGGGTGCCTGTCATAGCAGATGTGTAACTGTAAGGCTTGAGCAACCCATGGACCAGGCTGGATGGGGCTTTGAGCAACCTGCCCTATAAGGAGGTGTCCCTGCCCATTGCAGGGGTGTTGGAACTTGATCTTTAAGGTCCCTTCTAAACTGAACCATTCTATGATTCTATGGAAAGTTAACTCTTCCCTTTATTCAGACTGGCAGCCTACTGAAATCTGGGACAAGACACTAGAATAGAATCTTGTCCAACTACAGTGTTATCTTTGCCCAGCCATTTGTTCTGTAAACTTTTCTGGGAAATGTCTTAACAACATTAAATTCCTGTCAGGAGTTATGGAAGCCAACGCAGTGTTATAATTCTGCTTCCTAAAGTGGGAAGTTTCTTACCTCACTTGGTGAAGTGCAGGTTCACTGCCAGATGTTACAGGAGCTGGAAGACGGAACTGGACCCCTGGTCGGCGGTCAGAGAAACTTCTCCTCACAAATGGCTGAGGATTGGCAGCACTCAGGGACAACTTTCTCATCCGATCTCCAGGCTTCTGGGAGAGCAGACTGCTCTTTTGGGAAAGCAGTGAAGCTTCAGGCTGGCTGGTCACCTCTGCAGCAGGTTTGGTGGTTACCAGTGGAGGTCTGGCTTCAAATAAGGAAGAGGTGGCTGGGCAAAATATTGAATGGACATTGCTGCCCCTCTTGGAGGAGGGGAGCTGGTTCTCAGCCCCAGCATCCAGCCCAGCTCTCAGTCCCCTGTGGGAGCGGGATGGGGAGGCTGGTGGGGAGGGAGTGATAGGGAATGGAGGGGGGCTTGCATCTCGGCGGTAAGCTGGGGAGCCCAGCAGCCGGTGTGATGTTGGTGAGCTTTGCCTGTGCCCTGTGGGAGGGCTGAATGGTTTTCGCTGGAGTGGTGGAGAGGGCAGCTTCTTCTGCAAGGGTGGGCTGGGGACTCTGGGACTAGAGGGGGGACTGGGCTTCCTCTGCATGGTGGGTGAGCTTGGTTGCAGGCTGCTGGAAGCCTGCAGAGAGTGTCTGTGGTGTGCCGCAGGGCTGAAAAGTCGTTTCTCAGTTGGTGGAGAAGGAGGAGGAGTTCTTGTTGGAGAGACCCTCCTGGCAAATGCTGAGCCTTTTTCGTTCCTCCTGAGTGAATCGGGAGAACCACGCTTCTGGAATTGCACAGGTGAACTGGGCTCTTTGCTCTCTGAGCTGTTGCTGTGTGGTTTTGAAGACCCGCTGGGATTTTGAAGAGGAATAATTTTATGGGTTTGCTTGTACAAATCTGCAGCCTCTTTTCTCTGGGTTGCCAGTATCTCCTCCTGGCTGGGGATGTGCACATTAGTAGGGTTCAGCTCCAGAGAGTACCTTTGTGGTTTCTCATTCTCTGCTCCTGTATTCCTTAGGCCTTTACTAGTGATTGCACTGGGGCCACTCATATTTTTACTTGGCAATAAATCAATGGACTGAAGGGAGGCTTTCATTTTTGGGGAAACTTGTGATCTCTTAGTAGCATGAAATTCTGTTTTGGCGGGATTTTTGGCATGTTCTGAAGAGTTTCCTTCTATTCTTGCAGTTTCTTCAGGCTCAGACAAGTCATAAGAAGTGTCCATTAACATTTCAGGTGGTGGTGGTGGCAGGTTCTCAATGTCTTCATCAGTCTCTTCCTTTGGGTCCTTTTTGCTTAATTCTGCAGCTGGTGCAGGAGGAAAGGCATTTGGAAAACTAGAAGAAACTCCACTGGTGTTTGAAGGGTTTGTATCTTCTACTGGTGAAATACGATGCTTAAGATTTAAAGGTGCGAGGCCTCTCTGAAAGGGAACGGTAGGTGGGATGGCTGGAAGTCCAAATTTTCTGATGCACTTTATTGGTCCTAAAGGTCTTAAAGGTGCAGCTTTTACAAGATCATCAGTAGGACTAAACGTTTCAATAAGCTTTTTGACAGACTGTCGGGGGATGCAGCTGCCGCTACTGAGCATTTGTGCTCCAGGAGGCTCCTTTTCTTTGCCTTCTGATGTCTGCTGGGTGGGCACAGTAGCTCTTAAAGGCTTCCTGCTTCTTTTTTCATCCAGCTGATAGGCAGGATTTTGATCAACCACGAATAAAGGGACTTTATCCTGGTTAGGAAGGATGCTGAAATTTTTTGAGAGGCATGCCTTCAGTTTGCTGGAGGACATAGGTGTAACTTGCTCATCCAGCAGATAAGGTGCTGTTCTTGATTTCCAAGGCTCCAGGTTGTTATCTGTATCCTTCTTTCCATAAAACATTTCCAGCCTTTTGTTGAGCTCTTTTTGAGTTCTCTGAAGCTCTAGGAGTGTTGGGTCCTCTGCCTGGCTTCTGAGGGACTCTTCTGACCTGGACCGTCGTTGCTTCCCGAAGCTTTTCTGGCTGCCTGTTGCTGTACTGGGCCTTGTTGTTAGGACTGCTCTTCCACTCTCATCCTCTATCCATTCTTTATGCCCAGATTTAGCTGGGACAAACTTGATTTTTTCACTGATGGCATCTTTCATCTTCAGAATCATTTCCTCTGTCTCTGCATTCTCCGTCCTCTTGATGGACTGCCTTTGTGTGTTATCAGTGACCGCAGGTGAAGACAAGGGCCTCCTTGGCAGAGCATCCTTCCCCATTTCTGATACACTTGTGTTGTCATCATCCTCCCCTAGGGTGCTCCCTTCATCGTCATCATCATCATCAGAAGGAAAATCTGTTGATTCACAGATTTTGAAATGTTCTCCTTCCTGAGCAGAGTCAGACTGGAGGGACCTATAGTAACGGCTTTTTCTCAAGCCTGCATATTGGGGCATGGTAGAAATGCCTTCTGGAACTCCACTCTGGCAAGACATCGCTTCCCTACTCTGCCTGGATGAGTAAAATATATCTTTAAATTGCCTTTCAAGTGCACAGTCATGGGATGTAGCTGTGCCTGGTGGCACTGTCCCATCACGTCTGTGCTCCACTGTCCTGGTATGCTTTTGGGACAGATGTCCATGTGCACAGGAATCACACCTTGCTTGTCCTCCATGCTGGCTGAGAGCGCTGAACTCTTTGAGGGATTCATTGTCTACGCCAATGCCACTGTCCTCAGAACAGAGAGTCCTGTCATCGCCGTGGGACTGAGAGGAGCCCACTGTTGAGGCTTCGAGCAGCCTTACCGTCCGTAGCAGGCGCTCATCAAAGCTTTGCTTTGTTTTCAGCTTTCTTTCCAAATTGCTTGCAGCAGACTGCAGGTAGCTGCATGTCTCCTGCAGGGCGTCAGAGGTGAGAGAGGCCAGTGTCCCACTCAGTAACTGCATTTTATTGACCGTGTACTGCAGCAGCTGTTGCAGAAGATCAGGGTGCTCCTTCAAATCACCTTTTTCTGCTGGCCATGCCAGATTCCCACCTACATCTTTGAGAAGATTTTCCCCATCATAGGCAATTTCTTCCAGGAGCTGGTTGATTTCATCAAAGCGAAGTAGGAGAAAGCTTACCATCTGCTGTAGAAAAAGCTGGGTTTGGGTCGCCTGGTTGGCCATGATGAGTATAGTTTCATACTTGGAGAGGTTGGGATTTAAGTAGGCATATGCACTCTGATGAGCCTTAACAAGCATTTCTGGGAAATCTACTTTTTTCTCTGTCTTGCATGAGGCCAAAATGGATTTTTCTTTAGTTTTGCTAGGTTGACCTTGCTTTGCCAACTTACGATTTTTTTGCTTCTTTCCTTTCTTTGGCATTTGCTTTGCATTGCTTTCGTTCTTGTCATCCCAAATGAAAGCTGATGCTTCTGATTCACAGGAGCTTTGCTTTCTGATCTGTATGGCCTCAGAGAGGTGTTTTTGAGACTCAATCAGCTCGGACAGAACAACTTCAGCATCCGTGGCTGTCCTGTCAATTTTCTTGTCTTCCCTGGAAATCTGGGGATCTGAATGAGTCTTTGAAGATAACTGCAAATTATCATTTTCATCCTGCTCTGGTAGTTTAGCCTCCTTTTCTCTCAGGTAGTCTTTTCCCTGGATCCCATACTGGTGGAACTCATCAATATTGTAGCAAGATGAACCTTTAACCAGCAAAGGGATCCCTTTATCTCCTGGATCAATACGTAAAACACTTTTGGGTTTATTCAAAGCCTTAAGACCACTTCTTGCAATAGTATTAGCAATCTCACTGTGAGAAGGTGTACAGCCCATCCTTTCTCTGTCCTTGGCTTTATTTTTGATTAAAAATCCAGATGAACTAGGGAAAATGCAAAAAAAAAATAAAAAAATCAGACTCACTGTTTCATCCCAAACAGCAGACTGGCCTTTGTCTCACGAGCTGTGCATCATGACGCCAATTTTGTTGTCAGTTTTCATCGTTGTTTGCCTTGAAATCTCATGTGTCCTGCAGTCCAGGATCTGCTCTGGAAGTCATGCACAGTCCCATTGTACCCTTCCACTCAGGTTTTCCTCTTCAATTCAAAAAATGGAGTGTGAAAGCTCTGCCGGATTTAGAGCTAATGGATTAAGAGGACTTGCGTGCCTCACTTCTATCTTGACAGATGCCCACTACAAATAAGATTTTAAGCTCATTAGGATAAGAAGGCACCAGCCAGTCAGCATCGGGGCTGTATTTATAAAGGCAGATATTTTTTTTTTCTGCACTATATCAGGAGGCAAAAGGACTTGGTACCTGTCCCTCTGTTGTTTCCACCCCCCCCACCCCCTCACACCTTGTTGCAAAACCGTAACATATATTGACTGCAGAGATCCAAAGGAATAGACTGTATTTTGAAGTCTTTTTGAAGGCAGACTGAACAGGTGTGTAAATGCTTAATGAGGAGAAAGGTGACCTTGACTGAGGATGTATCCACTGGAGAGTACAAGACACTAAATCAAATGGGTTAGAGATGCCTGTTAGACTTCTGCCTTGAGGGTCTTCCCCCGCTTGCAAGTGACAAGCTGTTTACTTTTTCCTTTTAAGACTCCAAATGAGATTTTGATTTTTTTTAACTCCCCTCAGCTGATCATTCATGGAAAGTATTTTCTTCTCTTCTAGATAGCTTCCCAACCTGAAAAGCTGAACTGCACAATAACAGTTATTGCAGAATAAGTTTTGCATGTGTTATTAAGGTGATGTCTGTGTCTAATGAATCTAAACTGATCTAAAAAAAATTAAATGAAAATTCATTTTTTCTTTCCTGTGTCTTAGAAAAATATTTAAGTGTGTTCTTTGCAGTCACAAAAGTGACCTGCTTGCTTTTATTTCTTTTTCATTGGCTAGGGATTAGTGCTCTTAACTGCAAGGCTTTATTGGTTAAAACCGCAAGAAAATAAGGTAACAAATTAAAAATACAAACCCATTTCTAAAAAAACCAAAAAAACCAAACCACCAAAAATTGTTGTTTGAATCACTTTGGAGGTCAGAACAGGATAATCCCCCTCTGAAAAAAAGAAATTAGAGGAGGCAAAGTAGGAATTGGATGAAGCAGAAGATACTTATCTTTTCCAAGTATGAAGGATGGCACGTGAATGAGGGGGTAATAGCCATCACCCTCCCCCAGTTTCCATCTTTATTACTTAGTATAAATTACTTATTACTGACCTAAGTGGATTTGTCTTTTAGTTTCTGGGTGGATCTTTCCTACCGAAGGTGGCCGTTTCTCCGTATCACAAAGGTAACAGATGACAGTGGCTGACTGCAGCACTGGCTGGAAGCCTACAGCTTCTCTCCAGCAATGTGTTCTAACTGTGTGGTTGTGGGTTTCTTGCTCGGTTCCCCAAAAATCTTTGTGTGCTGCCAGCCTATAAGACATCCTCAGGCTTTAAAGATGTGCTTACATGATTCATTCCTCAGTGCTGGACTGCAAAGGCAGAATATCCGCATGGGAAGTCGTTAGTCTGTGCAGCCTTGTTTAAATATCTTTCTGTTTACTGGGGGCAGCAAAATTACCTCGTTTTACAGGGGACAAGGCATAGCAGTAATTCCCATGAAAATTTGTAAAACTCTGTGTGCTTTCTCTAAAGTACTTTTTCTGGAACACATAAACTGCACTTAACTGTATTTCTGATAGCATAGTCAATTCCCTCAATGCTTTTCTGGAAAGCTGTCAGGTAATTACTTCTTGGCTCTGCTTCTTGCAAGTCATGTAGCTCACACTCCAGCTGCTTCTGTGTCTCACCACAGTGTGGTTTCTACACAGTGATTCCAGCTCTTTCTGCATTCCCTTTTAGGCAGGTGCCTGGAGTGATATAGGATGAGGGGGAACGGTTTTAAACTGCAAGAGGGGAGATTTAGATTAGATCTCAGGAAGAAATTCTTTCCTGTGAGGGTGGTGTGACGCTGAAACAGGTTGCCCAGAGAAGCTGTGGCTGCCCCATCCCTGGAGGTGTTCAAGGCCAGGCTGGATGGGGCTTAGAGCAACCCCGTCTGGTGGGAGGTGCCCCTGCCCATGGCAAGGGTGGTGGTGTTGGAATTCAATGATCTGTAAGGTCTGTTTCAACTTAAACCATTCTATGATTCAGCGATCTAAGATATTCAGACTGAAGAGACAGAGCAGCTGCTCCACCCCAGTGATCCTCACAGCTGGGATGCTGTAGCCCTCCACAACAAGGAAAATACAGTCGATGAAGCAAGGAGCCATAGTGCACCTCTTCTGTTCACAGGGGTAGCTGAGAGACCTCTCTGCGTAGCTGCCTAATATTTTAGCTATAAAATCTCCTGTGACTTTTCTTCAAAAAGCAGCTCCAATTGTTCTGTTGTTCGCACTGGGAATGTTGATGTTTAACTCCATGTGAGCTGTTTGTTGTATTTGGGAAGTTCTTTTTTCTCACTTTTTCCTTTGATTTTACAGTCATGTAACTTTGTTTTTTTTTTCCCTAGTTATTTTTGGGGCGTGCATTAATATCTTAAAGGAAGTACATGCATGGTTAAAAAAAATGCAAAATCCTAGCTTTTGATTATTTATTATGTACTTATTTGATATTTTAAATACTACTAATAAACCAACGTTCACTTTATTATTTATTATTAAATAGAGATCCAGGGCCATAGAAAACTCATTTGAACAAAGCCTCTGTTTTATAGTAACTTTAATTGATGTTTGCATGTATATGCAATATGACTATTGTGTCAAATTCTGTAAGAGAGCAGGTACTTGGACACGTCTCTTTCCAACCGCTTATGAAACTGCATTTCCCTCGTCAATATTCTTGTTACTGAGTAGTTATAATTGCTTTGCATGTCTGAGGCACTTTATAAAAAAACCCAAATGCTTTACCTCATGGAAAATGCTAGGGAAATGCTCTATCTCGTGGTTGTGCAACAAAATAGAACACAAAATGGGTAAATTATGGTAAGTAAATTGGTTTTAGGGCCTCGTGAAGGAAGAGCCAGTTGGTTAAAAACTGTATGAAATGTCAGTATAAAACTAGGAACACAAGCTTAAAAACTGTGACAAAGGAAAAGTATAATAAGGGGCTGCTTTTGAGAGGTTGTGGGATTTAAAAGGGGCATGTGCATAAATACTCATACAGGGTCTTAAAATCTAATGTTTGTGTTTGTGGATGACTTCCAGGGAAACTGAGTTTCTGGTCACTGAGGAATTACAAAGAGCTTGAGTGATAACAGCTTTAAAAAACTGTTTTTCTCTGAAAGAAACCTGCTTTTTCTTCCTTTATATCAGCAAACTGGGTATAAGCAGGGAGCTGTTCATATTGTCGGCCTAGAGATAACTAAGCAAATGAGAAATTGCTGCTTTTTATTTCAGCTTCTTCTGCAGAGCTGGCACTGTGCTGGGAAAGGGATTAGATTCTCTCCTTTCTGTAATCACTAACAGAAATACTTATAAACCTTCATCTTGTTTCCCTTGTGGAAACCTGTTGTCAGTGGCAAGGAATAGGAATATCATGGTTTGAAGGAAATCTATTTGCAAAGAATTAAATAAAACCAGTGAGTCTATACAGGGCTTTTATTAGTGGTGATGGTGCAAGGGAAAGACAAAATTCTTATTGAGTCTGGGTCGAGGATGAACAACTCAGAACTAGCTGTATGAAGCTCAACTCACGCCTTCTCTATTTTTATTTCTAATTTCTAAGTAAATAGCTTCAGACCGATTGCATGAGGCAATAAATATGAACTCAATGCTTCCAAAAACCTGTTTTGCAGAAGCAGAACCTCCCCCCCCCCCAAAAAAAAAACAACAACAAAAAAACCACAGCAGGACAAGAGAAAACGTAAAAACAGTTGTTGAAAACAGGTAGGAAACTAGTTTCCTTTTCCAGTAAAAATACTTTGTAAAGGAATTAAAAGAGAAAGAAATGAAAGTAGAAAATTAGAGTCAGTTTTAGGGATTTGTCTGCACAGGGCTGTTGGTACACTCAGCTGACCCAAAGGAGTTGAGAAAAATTGTATGAGTTTAACAGCGCTTGAGGTCAGCAGTAGTTTTGTGAGACGTATTTACATTTGTTGATTGTTTTTAGAATGTGCATTCTGGTCAGTTGGTCAGTTATTCTTTGCTAAGAAACCCATGGGTATTTAAAAGCTCGCTATCTGTTGTAACTAATACATTCACTGTTAGTCTCAGTGGTTAAGACAGTGAGTGCCCAAAGGCAAGAGCTGGGACCAAGAAGTGTGTGAAACAGCACAAGGCTTTAAGGATGGATTTCCAGAGTTATGCAAATCTAAAAAATTGAAAGGGACAGTCCCATTAGCCTGGGCAGTAATTACATCAGTCCTTCCAAGTGGAAGCAGGTTTGTGGCTGTGAAGCAATCTCAAGGAAAGTGAGTTTCTATCAGGTAAGGGTCGGGCAATTCAACAAGCAGTGGCTTCTGCCACTTCCAGTGGAAGGTGGTCGTGTTGATTGGGCACCTAGAAGTCAGGCCCAGGTGATTTGCATTCCTGAAAAACATCCCAAGATGCTGTGGAAAAGAGCACAGCTATTTAGCCTCCTGCCTTTTCCAGTTCCCATGGACTCCCTTGCCTAGCCCTTGCTCTGCAGCGATGATTTTTCACTGCCTGGGCATTAATGAGAGAGCAGCCGAGTGGCTCTTGCTGAAGCCCTGGGCTCCAGGCTGTGGATCCAGAAGCGGTGGACGTGGTCTGAGGAGCTGGGAGTTCCCAGCAGAAACTGGAGAGGGTGAGTCACACGGCGGGGCGCAGGCTGGTGTGTGGAGGGAGGGAAGGAGGAAGGGTGGTGTGTTCCTTGGGAAATAAAGGGCAGGGCTGGAAAAATGGACAACCACCTGTAGCGGTTTTTTTTTTTTTTTTTGTAGAAGAGACATGTCCTGACTGTAGGTGGATACACAGCTTCTGTGTTTCACACTCAGCTCTGAGGGTAGCTCCCGGAGTTCTCAGTGTCTTCCCAAACCATTTAAATGATCCCTTTCTTCTGACAGGTAAAGTTGCAGAGGTGAAGGAACTGGCTAATAATGCCCCATTCCTGCCCAAAGGAGAAACAAGAAGTGATATAATATTTTAGTGAAAACAGGCTTGTTGCTCACAAGCCTTGTTTCCCCATCTTCCTCCCAAGGTGCTTGGAGCTGCACTAGTCCATTGTTTTGAGTTCTCCAGGTGCTCAGCAGCTTTGCTGCCTGTTGCAGCACCAAAGTGAGTCACCCAAGACAAGCTGAACAGACTTTTATTTAGATTCCCATCCCGGCACGTAGGAGTGGCTGAGAAAGATACTGTGAAAAGGCACAGAATTAAGTTTAATTATTCTTTTAAAAATTTCCACTGCTGGGCCCAGAGGGTGGAAGTCAGCACAGGCAGGGGGTTTGTCAGGCAATGATGTCCAGTCTCCTCTGTGGTTGCAGCACCAGGTCACAGGATTCCCTCTGAGCTAAAATGTTTGGGGTTTTGCTCAAATGTTCTAGAACCCAAGATGCTTTCTTAGGTTTTTGCTTTCATTTCCTAGCTTAAAAGGATTCACACACAGTTCCATCCTCGTATTCGACATTTCCTTTGAATTCACACATCATTTCTCAAAGTTTAAGGGAGATGGCAACCATACCCTCTGCCTCAGCTTTCATTCTGCTGCATTAAACAGGCCATGCTCTGGTAACCTCCTCAAATAGAATGTTCTTTTCCTTGACTGTGCCAGGAAATCACCTCTGGGCATGCCAGATTAGCTGCCTCTTGCTGAAGAAAGGTGGCCAGAACTACGTGCCGTTTCCCAAGGGGATGGCAGAACCTGCTGGCATGAACACTTCCCAGCCATAACTCTCCACTTACCCACCTTAACATAAATCTTTGCTTTTTATGCCATTACATCATATAGTTAACGATGTTCATTGTGTAACTGTCAACTACAGCTGCATCCCTCTCTTCCTCCGTCATTTCCATAGCATGATCCCGTAGATCAGTCTTCCTAGTTCATTCCTTTTTAACAGCAATTTTTTCCACCTTCTTTCTGGTTTCGTCAGTTTGCTGTTTTTTCCTGCCCAAATTGTTAAAGGAAAAGAGGAAACAAAGATTAGTTCCAAGAATAATACCTCAGGATGCCATTGGTAACCTCCCTCAGCCCACTACTTCCCAGTCAGCTCTACTCAACACTGTTTCCCCCTGTGCTTGCACACTTTGCCTCCACAGAAGTTCTCCTAAATTCTGGTCTTCTCCACAACTGCTAATAAGTTCCATTTCCAGCACTTCACTACAGTCCATTATGCAGGAATAGACATAAAACATTTCCTTTGCCTGTAATATCAAGGGTCTCAAAAAAGGCAGACATCAGCTGCCAGTACTAAGCTCACATTTGATCTCACTTACATCCATGTCTTTGGTTGTACTTCAAACTCTTTTTCTAAAGTACCCATGAAGTGAAAATAGCAGGCCTCCATTTTCCTGGACTACAATTTTTCTTTGCCTTTTCTGAAGTGCAGAACATTTCTCAGAAATGGAAGAATCATCTTAGCTTTTCTTTAGCCATTTGGTATCATGTTTACTATTGCAACTGGAACGCCATGTTCCACTTTTTTCAGCTTTCAGGGATCTGGGATCTGAAAGCATTTACAGCTTCAGCGAAGACTTTTCCAGTACTTCACTTGAGGCAATTTCCACTTTTCATTCCCATCATTTGTCCTGCCTCTACTCCACAATTAATATTATTACTGGAAAAACAACAACGAAAACTGGTTATAAACATTGGTTGTGTTTACTTAGCAGTGACCCCTGCTGAGCATAAAAATATAGCGGGACTTGTCTGAGTTTTTTCCAGGTCAAATTCTTCTCAAGTAGCCTGGGTTCGAGCCATACAAAAACGGGTTTACCACTACACGGCTTTCTTAGAGATTACCAATCTTTGGATTTAGATCCTTATTGGGTTTACAGCACTGGGTAAGCACTCCCTGAAAAGCTTTCCTGTAAGTTGCTACTTTCATTCCCCTGATTGATTACTAAAATATCTGGGAAGTCCAGATTTTGGAGTTCTGCACTTCAATCCACCAGTGGTTACCTGTGACCTTAATCATGTTCCTTTACACAGCTGTTGGTGCACAAACACGTTATGGTGCTAAGTGTTTGTGAACGCCTGGCACTCGAAACCCTCAGTTAGGCAGCCCTGTGTCTCTTTGCTCCCCGTATCCTCCCAGGCATATCCTCTATCACCATTTCTTGTGGAGAATCAGGATGGTTCCCCTGCTCGTCCACAGACCAGAGCTGCCATGATCTGCAGTTTGCTGGCCTTTAGCTGTCCCTTGGGGGAGGGACTCTGTCAGGGAGTGGAGCGACAGGATGAGGGGGAAGGGTTTTAAACTGAAAGAGGGGAGATATAGATTAGATCTCAGGAAGAAATTCTTTCCTGTGAGGGTGGTGAGGCACTGGAACAGATTGCCCAGAGAAGCTGTGGCTGCCCCATCCCTGGAGGTGTTCAAGGCCAGGCTGGATGGGGCTTTGAGCAACCTGGTCTAGTGCCATGGATGATCTTTAAGGTCTCCTCCAACCCAGACCACTCTGTGATTCTTGACTCTATTTCTGAGAGTTGGTCAGGCCCGGGTGCTGGCTGTCCACGGGGGTTACACTCCCAGGTCTGCTCCAGGCCTGTCCCCACGCAGGACGAAGGCAGCCTCGCAGCTGGCACCTCGTACCTGCGCCGAAAGAGGTTGTGCCTCGAAACACCCCCCCTCACCCCACAGACCTGCCCGGGCTTCTCCTTTCATCGCGCCCGGCAGCGCGGCCGCCTCACACCCGCTTTCCCCTCAGCGCCGCCTGTTCCTCAGCCGCCCCGTGCCCGCCCCGCCCTCCCGCCT
>VXBW01003029.1:29809-49252 GCA_013400375.1 Thinocorus orbignyianus
TTTTTTTTTTTTTTTTTTAAATATGCAGAGGTACTATACACTTCACTGTGATGTGTGGATACTAGGAAACCTGTGGTTGATCTTCAGTCTTGTCAACGTAAGTGCATGTGCATCTGATGACTCCTTCAAGTTATTTTACTATTTTTTTCCAATGATATTTCTGTTTTTCATTTTCAGATTCAATTCTGTTAGAAGAACAAACCTATGGCTGGCAAACAGTGAGTATGATCCTCTCTGCTGTGCTGCACTATGCTTAGTGGTAGTTTGCCAATACTGTGAATGGGAAAATTATGTCCTTTATTTCATTTTATTTTTTCTCAATGTTTCTTTCTGTCTGTCTAAACTCATCTTACTAATGTAGGGCAATTATTGTTCCTTTGGAAGACTTCCTGTTCCGTTTCACCGGGACTTTCCACCTGAGTCTGTGTGTCCTGTGTATTATTAATACCTCAGGCATTTGTGTTTTTGCACAGAAGTCATTACGAGGACAATGTCTGTTTGTCTTTTCCCTTTCTTTGAAATAATTTTCAACCTTTTGCTTTTCTTTTGCCTTTTCCAGGTATGCGTGTTTGACGTTAACTGGTTGTGATGTTCTTATACCTCAGGTAGTCATGGGTGCAGAACATCTTGTTGCCTTGGCATTGCATGGTTCAGTACTGTGTCATGACGTGGTAATATGTTTCTAGATCCAAATTAAAGTCCCACAGTGTAAGGAGGTGTGCACTTAGGTCGGGGGTGTTGGCACTGGTGCCACATGTGAAGCCATTCTTTACTGAGTTGGGTCGGCGCACGCATTGTAGCAGTTGGATCTTCATGTCACCTACCCAGCAACATGGGTTGTTTGCTTGCCTGATTCGCTTTGGTAGTTTGCTGAATTCTTCTCATTCATGTGACAGATTGTATTCTCCCCTCTGGCCCCTCAGAGCAAAAGATGCCCTGGATACTTGCAAGCACACAGATTCTGTTCTGCTCGGTCTGCTTTTCTGTGTGCAATAAAGAGTCTTCTTGTTGTATTATTTTTCAAATGTCTCTGTTGATTTCTAGTTCCAGCAACTTTTGTAATCGTACTTTACAAATCTCACCTTTTCCTGTTACTGTCTGCTCAGTCACGTCTGGCTGCTTTTCATTGTGTTTCTTCTCTTTCCTCAGCGTTGTACTGACGGCGTTGTGTAAAAAACTTGTAATTCCTTTCCTGTCTTTTTCTGACTTAACAGGTTCAGCTATCATCTCATCTATACTCATGCCTATTACTTGTTCCTTTGTGCATTTTGTAAGAGTGTCTGATGTGAAAAACCGTTGTGGATTCATGTGTTTTACAAAGCTTTGTTTTTTGTTGGTTTTTTTTTTTTTTTTTATTGTAGTCTCTGAACAAATATCAGATTGTAATAAGTTCACTTCACTGTTGCCCTGCAAAAGAGATTTAATTAGTGGCTTGCAGCTTAAGAGACTTTCTAGTCCCTCATACAAGAAATCCATTATTTCATGTTCATGGTAACTATAAAGCCATTCAAAATATAAACTTGAACTTTTCCTTACTGGATGAAAATAATTGAAATAATTAGTGATAATTTTGGCCTTGTTGAATCTAAGAATGCTTTAAGCCAATGCAATTTGATAATGCTGAGGGAAGAAATAGTCCTGCCTTTCCTAGTGGCCTCCTCCTTGATCTTGCCTTTGTGCCAGCACATGCATTTGTACCGCAGCATAAGATTGAGGAAGTAAATTAGTTGGAGAATTTTTCATTTAGACCTCATTTCTAAGTTGAGCACAGGGTGTGCAAGAAGAAGTGTTCATTTATTTACCACAAGATTAGCATCTGTGATCCACTACTAAAATACTTTTTATATTAGAATGTAGACTACGTGAGTTTCCCAAATAGTGTGACAAATGTATCTGGGGAATACTAGAATAAATCTATTCATACAGCTTGTTCTGTGTAGAATACAAAAGCCAAAATAAGTCTCAAAACCAGACTACTTTTTTACTTTTTCTGTTTACTCAGGTGTATAGATTAAACGTAATGAAAACAAACATACCTCAAAGCTCCATGAATTCTTTCTGTCATGCAAATTCTGCAGTAAAAACCGCTATACTACAGTCTCCAGAATAAAAATAATGTGCTTGTTTGGTAGAAGCACAGTTTTTACTCTTGAGTATTTAACTGAAAATTCAGGATGCCGAATTTGAGATTTTCATCTGTGAGATGCAGTTTGATAGCACAGTAATGTCTGTTTCAATCTAGACTAATGTTTTTCTTTATTTCTTATTGCATTCACCTGACTAGATGGCTAACACGTGGTAACCATCTCTTTCTGAGCTTAGCCTGTGAGCTGTAATTGGAATGTAACTTGGCCTGGTTGTTAGAAAATGTCCCTGTAACTCTATATGGCCATTTGATCTTTTTTCCCCTCTCCTAGGTTGCTCTAGGACGTGAAAAGTTGACTGGAAACAACATCAGGGTGGAGGTTACAACACTGTGGTAAGTGCGCTATTTTAATATGTGGAGGGGAGGAGGTGGGAAAGGAGCTGTGATGGAATCGTGAGTCCAGGAGTGAATCACTTGGCGATGAATTGTCTGCAGCTTTGCGTGGGAAGATAAAAGTGATGAGAATTTTAAGAGAGGAGAAAGCTGTAGATGGTAGCATGTTCTTGATCACAGTGAAGGAAAGAAAGATGCATCCAGAGTATGAGGGAAGGCACTTGATGCTTTGCATTTTCCTAAAAAGCTGTAAAACATTCATCGTCACTGGGTGGTTGCTAATTATAGCATTGTTATTTTCATTACATGAAGATAACATGTAAATGATATTTCTCCATTAATGACATGCAGATTTGGTGATGACGTCAAAACTAGAAGTTGGGTATCCTTGATACCACACTCTGCTAGCATTTACTAATTAACTTTATTAGTTTATAAGAATGTAATGGTAGTAATATTTTATGTTTGTAAAAAGAAAAGATTTTAGTTTCACTGCACTTTATATCTTACTATGATAGAACTAATCTGAAGTGTTTCTAATGAGGTTATTTATTAATTTTTTTCCTCCTAAAGTGGCTTTCTAGAAGATGACCGTAGAGGATCTCCCAGAACCTTCCTTAAAAGGAGATTCTCTCATTGAAAGAGGACGGTTCTTATTCTCAAACTCTGAAACATCTGTTACTTTTTCTGTTGCTGCAGCACCGATGCCTTCAGATTGTGGTATGTACTTTTGATAGAAAATGAATTTGTGATCAGCAGAGAATAAATTTGAATAATACATTTTAAGAAAAGTTATCAAATCTTAATATATTCCTTCTTTTCAGAAAAAGTTTTCTGCTTCTGAAATGAATTCTCTGTGATTTTTTAAAGGAAATAAAAGATGAAGATCTATGCTTTTTCTATTTTTCTTTCTGCATGCATTTTAAATTATAGTATCTTTCCCTTCTTCTTCTGAGTGTGGGTTGTCAGATGATTGTAGACTTTTTGCATCTCTGTAGAACTGCATATTGTGTTAAAATGTAAAATTGAAGTAATTAAATGTAGTTAAATATCTAGATCACATTTAAAACCTCTAGAGTTACACTTTTTCTTGTGCTTTCAGTATGTAAGTAATAGACTATAGGGAGTTATTTCTGTTAGAAGTGAGATCTTTATGTGGTAAGGACTGTGAAATGACTGTTAGAAAATTATGGCAAGTATCAGTGATCAGCTTTCAAACTAATGTTGAATTGTCTTCATATATATAAATTATATTTTAAACAGCATATATAATATATTAAAATGTCACTGTAGGTAGGGATCTTCATATATAGGTACAATTATAGTGCCTTCGAGTATTGCAGAAGACGTTAATAGCATCTATATTACCTTAGAAATTATTGCCTCTACCTCTGTTCTTGTCCATTGATTATAGCAATCAACCATATTCAGGAAAAATAAATTCGTGTAATACGCTGTCTTTGACAGTCAGAGTCAGCATTCTTGAGACCCATTTGATGAGTCAGCACAGGCAGAAAATACCACAGTTCCATAGGATATGTTTTACTGCATGAACGTGTGTACCTCCAAGTGGTTTAGCCCTCCAAGTTCTCATAACTTGTCCATCCCATTCTGCCCTAAGTACTGATATGATTTATTCTGTTCTGGTTTCTTATCCCTTAGAAAAATTTTCCGTTCATCCTTCTTTAAACATCATTGTGTTGGGGTATCTTCTAATAGAACTACATTATCGCTACTATCTGTCCTACTCAGTCTATGCCTACTCATTGAATAAAAAAAAAATAACTCCTTTTCTAGGAGTTCGCTATCATGGCGATATATTATGCTCTGTGTAACAGTAACATTACTGAATCTGGTTAAAAAAGTTTAAACCACAACAGACAAAGATTCTTGGTCATTACGTTAAGTGCATTTATTTTTCGTGAGCACTGTAATCAATGCATGGGAAAGATGGAGGTGGAGAAAGTGATGTTTTGAAGTGTCTAGATGCCATTGTCATCCTTTCATGGAACTTTTTTTTAAACAGATTTTCTGTAACATTTCTTTGGTTTGCGAACGCTACAGGTGATCACCTGTTAAGCACTTAGGGCAGCTGTTATTAATACTTAATATATTCTCAGGTTTTTACCCTAGCATGCTGACTGTACCAGTCTATTAGAGTTGCTTTTTGATACATAATTTATTTCAGGTTTGTAGCTAGAAATTTTGCTGGTAGAGTCAGAATCACGCATGCTGTATAAGATCGTTAATCTTGCTGGTTGTCTGTTTATTTCATAGCTTTCAGCAACAGATTAACTGTGGTTTATGCGGAACTTAAATATTAGTTGGTGAATCAGTGCATCTGTGCCAGTGCATGGGATGTAGGGAAGAAGCACACTGTGTAGCTCAGGGAGATAAGGGGTTTACATTTTTATATGTTAGGTGCAAATAAAAATTCATGTTAAATATTAGTGAAATTGTCCCTTTCGTTCTTGTTGAATCGAGGCAATGCAGTTAGAGGAACTCTAGACAGCCAGGAAGTAAACTCTGTATGTGTCTTTATCTCATAGTCTAAGGTAAAAGTGGAGTGTGCTCTTTTTGAGGAGAGATTGTGATGATTCATCCAGAAGTAGTTTATACCATGTCGTAACACCCAGATGGCTGACGCTCCATTTTACTTAACCTCTATGTCCTTCTGAGAGCCTTGTATCTACGATTGATGCAAGCTGATGTTGTGTGCTAATTTGAAAGCTTTTAAAATGCAAGTCCCTGCTAGCTGTAGTGAGGGTAAAAGTTCAGTGTTTTCTATGATTCAGTGGTTTGCAGATGACGGTAGGTTCACTGCTTCCATTCCCTCTCCTAACAGCCGTTGCTATCCAGGTTCTTTTATATAATTTCCAGAGCTGGAAGAAATTCCACAAATGTAAAATACGGTATGTGTATATATGTGCAAACACATACACCTGTAAATAACATGAAATACCATACTTCATTAATAAGGTGGGTTTTAGGCCTGTGCTTTGGGCTGTCTGAAGCAACGTGGGGCTTAAAATTTTAAAAATAGTTATTTTTTCTGATCTTGGTTTGGTGGCTTAAGTTTTAAGTTTATTTTTTACCTGCAGCTGCCTCCAGCATAGGATTGATACATTTATGAAATATTTGAAAATAGTGGAGGCCATAGAATGCTTTCCCCATTTGTGTATATGTTTATATTTTGGTATGTTTTATGTGAATTGTGGTGGAAGAAGTAAAAGACGTGTTTTGTAGCATGTGGAGAAATCATGTCCACATTCAGCCATCAAGAGATCAAAAGGCTTGTCTGTGCTCACGGTCAGCTTAGAATCAGCAGCCTCTGGCTGGCTTGAAGCAGGAGCAAACCCCTATTAGCATAATCACTGCATGTTACTGATAGTCCTTGCCGAAACTTAAAATGAGTCTTGCAGTGCTGTTACATTGATTGCTGATTCAAAGTTTGTTCAGAAGTAGAAGCAAGACATTGGTATTAAAGGAAAAATAGACCAGATGTTAAAGGAAATTTTCTAAATCAATTCAGTGTCCTGATTCTTCAGTGTGAATAATGAAGTGACTCTCTTTGCTGTTTTTTGCCTTTGAGTTTGAAAAACTAGATGCGTGTTAAAACTAACAGTTGTGCCTAATGATTCCTTTTTGTTTTTTTTTTTAACAGAATTTTCCTTTTTTGATCCCAATGATGCAGCATGCCAAGAAATACTTTTCGACCCCAAAACATCCGTTTCTGAATTGTTTGCTATCTTAAGGCAGTGGGTTCCGCAGGTCCAGCAGAATATTGATATTATTGGGAATGAGGTGAGGTACAAATGTAGATCCTTGAATGCTTTCGGTGTCAAAAGAAAAACTGTTGATGACGAATAAAAGCAGCTCATTCAGAAGCAGAACTGATCATAAACACAGATAAAGTGTCTGCCTTTTAACGAGTGATTACTGATCAGTGCCTTGTACTCCACATGTTGTCAGCTTTCATTTGGAAAGATAAAGATGATGGATAAAAATTCAGTACCTTTGGATTGGTGGTAGAAACAGTGTTTCTTCTCAAAGCAGTTGTTCAGGGACCCTTCACTTGGTGTTTCAGTTTGCTACTTTAGCTGTAATCATAAGCTCCAATTTATGAAGTGACAGTGAAGCCTGACCTTAAAGGCAGTGTTTCCAAGGCACAAAATGAGTTAGGAACTGAAATCTCTTTGCAACCTTCAATAGGCTGCTTTCGTAGAACATCTTGTTTCTAGTAATTCCATCCTTCTTCCTCATTTTTCTTCTTCTGGATTAGGCTGTCCTGGACATATGGGAAAGTAAAGATTCTTCCTATTGTAGTGTAACTGGGTTTTTTGTGGGGGGAGGGAGTTGAGAAACCAAAGCACGGTGGGAGAGATGATGTTTTCCTATTGTTCAGTTAAGCAGTTAACTTTTCAGCATGTGAAATGTATGTTAGAGGTGATATATATGCAGCAGCTTTAATATCTGTGAAGATCAATGATATCCACTTAGTACTCTTTATTACATTTGTGCAAGTTTCTCAGTTCTGCACCTACAGTCTATTCTGGCAGGCTTCCTTGTTGCTAGCCATTGAAACTAATCCAGGAGTCAATATATCTGAAATAACTAAATAATACTGATGTCATAGATATGCCAGAGCTAAAGTGTTTGCTTTCCCCTTGTCTCTCAGATCATTAAGAGGGGTTGCAACGTGAATGACAGAGATGGACTGACTGATATGACTCTCTTGCATTACACTTGCAAATCGGGGGCTCATGGTATTGGTGAGTAAAGAAAGGTCATTATAGATGTTAAAACATAATTAATTCACAAAGGCTAATCCCACAAACTATCAGAGCATTTTTCCTTCCAGAAGATTATTTTTTAGTGCTTGATTTTGGCTCTTCTAGTGGCCATCAGAAAGGAAGATACAGAACTGCAGCCTGGTTATGGCTGTGGTAGGTGGGAGTAAGTTAAGTTAGTGGTATAGGCATTGCAAACAATGGTACCAGCATAAACTTATATTTAATATAACAAAGGCTACTTCAGACTTCGGAGCAAAGTGTGACAGTTTTAAGCTTTCGACAGTTTTCTTACTCCAGTGAAAATTTAGGTGACTGGCTGTTTTGTTGTTTCTTTCACCCTGATCATGTCAGAAGAAAACAATAATCTTTGTTTGCGTTACTGCGATCACTGGAAATAAGAGAGCATATTTAACTCTGTTTGAACACCCCTATTACCTTTTCTATGTTGTGCTACGGTTTTGTTGACCCAAACTTTTCTAAATTTGAACTAAGTGAGTGAAGTCTGGCATAGGTTAGTGTTTCTGATGTTGGCACATCTTTTAACATAAACTTGAGCATTGTGGCATGTAATTTTTTTTCTTCTATCAGATACCAAAATCCCTGCTTTTAGTGGGTGACATACTACATTATTTACATTAGAGACAAACAAGTAGTGTTATTATATGCTACAGTAGACATTTCAGCCCTTTAGGGAAAGGCAAAGATTTCTGCATCCTAATCCTGAAAAGAAAGGCATAATTGTTCTGCTGTGAGCTTTAAGGGTTTAATGTACATTATGTGTTGCACATAAGCATGTATGTGGTTTTTCTGAGGTCAAATAAATCTCTAATGCATATTCTACAAAATTTACCTTGCAGGTGATGTTGAAACCGCTGTAAAATTTGCGACGCAGCTTATTGACTTGGGTGCTGACAGCAGTTTACGCAGCCGCTGGACAAATATGAATGCCTTGCACTATGCTGCCTACTTTGATGTTCCAGAACTTATTAGTGTTATTTTGAAAAATGCAAAGCCGAAAGGTAGGCATTGTTACTTTTGTTTCATGTAGTTGGCTGTATTTTGTTATTGCTCTGTTGATCCTAAGTTGGTGTGTAGTAGTCTTTTAAGTGTGGGGTTTGTTTATCCATTATATGTAAATAATTTCTAACTTCTTATTCTTTTGGTCAACCTCATTGTTTTGTTTTTCTCTTAATCTGTTTTTTTTTTTGTTGTTTTTTTTTTGGTGTTAATGTTCCCTTGCTGGTTTTTAAACTTGAGCTTTGTATGAGATGGTAGAGAAGTATCTTAATAGAATGGACATAGGTTAATTCTTAAGTTGTTGAGGACTAAGAGAATGTAGGCAGAAAACAAAAGATGTAACCATTCTGGTAAGTTCTTAGAGGTTTTTAAGATTACTTCAATGTTGAGAAGTATGTTTGAAATGCTGGGAGAAGGGTAGAGGAAAAGTGGGGATTTGGCAATGGTGTGTGGCAAACTGGTGACTAGAAGCAACTTTGACATGCGCATAATTCCTGCTTTGTGACTGTCTATAAGGTCATGTGAGGAACAGTTTGACTTTAGAGTTTAGCATAAGTAGATAATACCTTTTGGAATGATAATATGAAGGATTGGTAATTGGAGCCCTGTGTATACTAGTGCAAATGAAAATTACAGAAATGGTTCTGAACTGGAACCATTGGTTTCTGATTTGGTCAGGATAAAACTAGGAAGCAATTCTAATATTAAAATTGTACAAATGTGAATTTGTTCTACTGAATATCCTGCTGATTGTGCCATTCTGCAAAATGATTGGTGCCCTTTTTTAGCTAGCTGTAGCTAAAGACTGTCTCAAGATTCTGAAAGGCTGATAGGTTTTTGGAGCACAGAAGGCTTGCTTACCACGTCTTCAATCATTGTGGAGGTGAAACAGCCCCATTACCGGTATGAGATGCTTAAGAGGTATCAAGTGTAGGGTGGTAATAGAAGACAAAATAAGACTGCACAGTAGTTAAGTCCACATCACATTTCAGTAGTCTGGTCTCCATAATTTGCATCAGCCGATTAGGTCTTTCAGACCTCATTTGCATTTGGTGTTCTCTTCTCATGTGTAGAGCCTACACAAAAAGTGGGCATTTGCTCAGATTTTCAAGGAAACGACTGTGGTTAAATGACTTGGCAGCTGGGATCTTTAAGCTCAGAAAATGTGTAAAATGAATTGCTCTGTGATGGGAAATCAGTAGAATTAGTAGAAAGAATACTCTTAGCTCCATACTTTATCGGGCAGTGTGCAGAGAAGGGAGGATGTACATAGAAGGCAAACATGCCTTGGATAGATCCGTACTGAACTGGGGAAAAAACAGGTGCTAATGTATAAATAACTTTTCACGACAGTGTTGTACTGAGTTGGAGACACCCATTGTGAAACAGCCAGTGCCACAGATGTTTCCTTCTGATTTACTGCTAAACTATTTCCTTTATGACGTTCTGCAGTTAAATTCTTTATACAGATTTAATCCTCAATTGTTAGAATAGAGGGCTAATTTGATTTTAGATTATCAGAGGCTTTAAATATGAAAATTGTTAAAGACTTAAAAATTAGAAGTATTGTATGATGCCAAGTTGACAGTGACTGTAACCTGCATGGAATGGTAATGACAGTCCATTGTACCTCATTAATTTCCCGTAGATAGTTTGGGGATGATGACTGGGTGACTTTTTATATATATATGTATGTATATGGATTTCTTTTGTCACCTCTACTATGCCAACTTAGATCTAGAACAAAATTGTAAGAACAGTGTTTAAAAACTCCCAAGTGTGAAGCTTGCAAGTCTGAGAAATCCCACTAGTCTAATAAAAAAAATAAATCTACACATCGCTTACTTTTTAAAATAGATAGGAGTGCGTGCAACTGTGGCTGACTCAGTAGCTGATGTTACTGATCAGTATTTCTGCAAACTGGTTCCTGTGTGTTCAGGAAATAGTTATTTGGTAGCTTTATTAAGTGTGGAAGTTTCGATGGTTTACATACATCTGCATAGCTTCTACTCCGTCTTAAACTGGTAAGGGTCCTTTGACATTTGATGTGTAGAAGGTATGTCTGCATATGTAGGCATCACTATGATCATGTCTTCTTTCATGGGTGTGCCAATTAAATTTAAAATATTGAAATTTGTATTCATATTAGTGCAATTGCAAAAATGTTAAAATTTGTTTGCAAATTTATCTTTGATCTTGATAAAATTCAGAGTCAATCTTTGTATATATCCAAAGTATGTATAAAGTTGACATAACTATACAGACATATACGTTTATATATCTTCTATATATGTTGATGTTTTATTTGCCCTCAACATGTTGATTTAGTGTAACTATAAAAGGGTGTTGATACAGTCGGGAGGTACTTTTGTTTATCACGTTGTGAGAATGGCTGCTAGTGGTCTTTGGGACAGAGACTGATACTGGAAAATACTGGGAGTCTCTGCAGCCCTGAGGTGGAATATTTTATGTTCCTCACCAGTGTTTCAAATGGGAATGTGAATTATTTATTGTTAATGCTTGTTAACTTTTGGGTTGTGTGTTAAATCAGACGGCATTTTTAATTAACAGTCATAGCCATAATTGACTCAGTGGCGTCTTTCTTGTATAGTTTAGGACAGGAGCGAAAGAATAAATAGACATTAAAACTCTAATCTTCTAGAACAGTAATAATTTCATAGCATAGAAAGATAAGTTGGGAACAACTGACAGAAAGGTATATTTGCTAAATCTCTTCTAGTGAGTGCAGTGCTCCATTTTCCAAACTATCAGTGCAAGACTCTTCAGAGTGGAATTCTTTGAAAACAAAGAAGTTACAAAAAGCACTAGCTCTCACTTCGTTAGTAATTAAATCAATGTAAAGCAGGTGTATTATCAGTTTTCCTTTGCCCCATTACCTTCTCGCAAAGGAAAAAAACTGGTTGAAGATGCATCTCATTGTAACATCACGGCACCTGGAAGCAATAAAATATAAATATTTCTGAAACATTAATTTACGTGCAAACTGAAAGTTACTGACTTCTTAATGTTGGCACAGTAGATTGGGCATCCTGAATAGCACCAATTTTGCAGTTAAGTCATATTAAGTGTTATAAAATGAGTGAAAGTAAATGCTCATCTTCTGGATTGGTTCGTGGTATGAAAAAACAAATGCAGATGAAGTTGGTATGCTGTGTAGAATTAATTCTTGTAAGCATTTAGTACATAAATGATGATGTCTCTGTATGAATGTTAACATAAACTGTAAAAATGAATATCATTTCAAGGAATCTGTAGGGTGAAGTGTTCATGTAGCAGACTTACATACCTCATGTGTGATTTTTAATTGCAGATGTGGATGCCACCTGTAGTGATTTTGATTTTGGAACAGCTTTGCATATTGCTGCATTTAACTTATGTACAGGAGCTGTCAAGTGCTTACTGGAACATGGAGCAAATCCTGCCTTTAGGGTAAGGAGTTTGGGTGCAGATTCAAGAAAAGGTGAAAAATGTACTTGGAAAAATTGAACGGTCTGTTCAGGATTTCGGTTAGCTAAAAATGCTTCAGAAAAAATACTTATGACTCGCAGTGGATGATTTTGTATGCTTTGTCATACTTGTGTGCCAAACCTTGGGGTTTCCTGTCACAGTCTTGTTCATTAGCTCAAATAGCTTTTGAGATGTTCTTCTATTTCTTGCTTGAAGTTCCATGCAATACTCCTCTTTGTGTCTTATAATGCCTGTCGTGGCAGTGGTGGACCTTATCAGAAATACAGGAGCCCAGTCTGTGACCTCCAGAAATGCAGCGTATTGCTTAGCAGTAAACTTAGTCTTAGCATGGTCACTGATAATGAAGAAACGTTATCTGCTCTGCCCACTAACCGAATAATAGGCCTGAGTTATAGCGTAAAATACTGCTCTATGTATCTGGCCACAAATCTTAGGTTTTGATTGGCTTTGGTGTTTTATTTTGTTTGTTTTTTGGTTTGTTTTGATGTAGGTTTTTGGAAATATAATCTTGCTGCCTCATTCCCTTTCTGAACTTCTTGTAATTTCTCAGTCCAGGGGCTCAGATGAGACAAATTTGGAAGACAGATAATGTTTCCACAAACTTTGTGAAGATTGGCAAATAGGTGAAGAACCACACTAAAGCCTTAGCTGAAGGAAGCGTAGGTAGAACTTTGCATTGTAGCAGCTTCACGGCCCAGCCATGTGCTTGCCAACTGGCCTTGAGTTAAGGTTAACTCCAGGTGAGCTGGAACTCCGAACATCCCTGGCCCAGGGTGGGTGTCGCATGGAACATACAGGGAGTCACAGTCACTGCTGTCTGGGAATGGGAAGTGTTTGGAAAGGATTCTCTCTTCAATTAATCTCTCATCTGTATCCAAATAAAGCTGGACAGATTTATTCAGGTATTTCTGTGAGATGACAACTTGGTGTATTCTGCACATCCAACGTATTAATTAAATTTCATCTTAGGTGTGGAATAAGCCTCACCAAGGAGTAAACTATCCACTGGCTAAAGAGAAATTGTTTGGGAGGTGTTAGCTTTACAGTATTGACGTTACAGACCAGAATTCTTGCTTACTTTCCTAAATCTGTGTTCAGGTACATGGGTACATACGGGTGTTTTTTTTTCTGTATTCTGAGTACTAATAATGTTCTTAACATTAAAAATGCTGGTAACTTAGCACTTTTGAAAACAAGACACTGCAAATTCTAGTTTACATACCTAAGGAAGTTTTGGCATCCTTATTTGAAAATGTGGATGTTTTTATAGCTGTTTATATTCTAGGAAAAATGCCTAATTTAAAGGATTAAAAACATAATAAACCGCTATGGTTTTGCCTGATGGGATTTATCTTGTCACCACATTAAATCCTTTGCTGTGCTACTTTTCTCCAGAATGACAAAGGTCAGATTCCGGCAGATGTGGTTCCTGACCCAGTAGATATGCCACTGGAAATGGCAGATGCAGCGGCCAGCGCAAAAGAAATCAAGCAGATCTTGCTGGATGCGGTGCCTCTCTCCTGTGACATCTCAAAAGCCATGATTCCAAACTACGATCACGTCACGGGCAAGGCCATGCTTTTGTCACTTGGCCTGAAACTGGGAGATCGTGTTGTTATTGCAGGACAGAAGGTATGATGAGCAACCTGGTACTACCCTCGTAATTTCTGGACAGTCAGTTTATTTACTTCTTTGGAGACATACCTCAAATTTGAGGGTCTAAAACACTTTGTGGACAGTATGAACTCTGGATGGCAGTAAGGATCTGGTTACAGAAAGTAATTAACAGTTATGTGTTAAAGAAAGTTGCTACTATGAAAAACTGTTTTGACAGGCACTCTCTGCGTTTTGTATCTGTAAACAATTTTTTTAGTCTCCTATAGTACATCAGGATGCCTCAGCTTTTATTAACATTTTTGATGTCACATCAAAATGTTGGTAAAATTTACAGATTGCTTTCTGAGTTGCTCAGCTTTCAGTTATGACTCTGCATTTGTGAATTGCCCCAGATTGCTTCCAGAAGGTGGTAAAAAAACACTTTAATTCTGCTTAGCCTTTAGTAACCCAGTCTCACTGGTGCAATGCAGCTAGAATCTTTGAAGCAGTGCCGTGCCAATGAGGTTGTTGCATGCTTCTGTGGAGGTATAGCAATGCAGTGAATACTGGTCCAGCTCAAATGTGAATTGCTGTTACAAAGCTGTCTGGCTAGACACATTTTGAAAAATGAAATGTTGATATTGCACTTAGTATTCATTCCTTTTATTTGCTTTGATAGCAAGGGCTCTGAAATGATTTAAGAGTGCTTGAACTCCTTTAAAAAAAGATTTCAAATATTTTTTGGGTAAATATTGAAGGCATTTGTGAGCAAAATTTTATGTTTGAGTAGCATTACCTTTGATAATTTTTCTAGTGTAGCCTCAGATTTGTAATTATCACAGCTTGGGTGTTCTTAAAGTGAACTCCACCGGGAGTGCAAAGCAGCTTCCATTCTGCATTTTCATTTGGTGTATTCTTGAAACTGGGGCGGGAAAAGTGAAGGAATCACAAGCCACGCAGAAGGCATTTTAACTGAAATATATACAGGAAGCCACTTACTCTTTAAAGACAGTAAGAAGTTTGTGGAAGTTTCTTTTACTGAAAGCCATCGACCAGTGAAAGGAAGGGGTGATAATGCAACTGCGGGTTGATGGATAGTTTGCCCTTTAGTATGCTTGCTGTGGATGGGTAAAGGTTCTTGAGTTTGGTTACTTTTCTTGTTGTTGGGTTTTTTTTTTAATTGAGTGTGCTATTACAGTGGTTTTTAAGATGTTTTTGGCAGCTGTTTTTGTGCTGCCATAGGCCAGCAGGGCTTTCCAGTTAGCTTTTTTTTAAGGGAGCCAGAGCTGTCAGAGGGCAGGTGGGAAGGAGGAATGTGTTCGTGATTTTTGGTCTCCCTTGTCCACATCTGCTTTCCTCCCTTTGTTTGTGTGCAAGGAGCTGTTCTGCATTACTCCCACACTGTTTCCCACCCACATTCTCCATTTGTTTGAGTGGAGAAGTTGATCTCAGCCCTGTCTTCCCCTTTCCCTTGATACTCATAAATGTGTGCAGGGTGGAGCGAGAAGTGAGAACGGGATGATGAAAGTGGTGCCCAGTTCTTAACCTCCTCTTGGATCAGTTCCCGTTTCCGGAATATGGGATCTTGGATGAGGGCACTGGAATGGCTGCATTTTTATGAGCAGCGTTTATGGTTCCTGTACTTGTTCTGCTCCTGCAGACTTCTAAGCTATCAGCTTTAATGAAGCTTGAAAGCCAAGCATAGTAGATGCCTGAGGGAAAATGGATTCCTCTCTTGGTTCCTACCACACTCGTCATTCTAGTTGTCTTACAGGGTAGAAAGCTTGTCGCAGGTATTTATATGTATGTCATTTGTGGTCTCCCACCTTCACCAGCTCATGCTCTGCTAGATTATATGTTACCTGAACGGACACTCAATGAAATGTAAGTGCAGGGAAACCAGTAGCTGGAAGAAAGCTTTCCTCCTGTTCCTGCCAGGCCTCTCTTTTGTGCAAGGTGTCCTCTCTGTTCCTTCCGTGTGCCAGTCCGAGGGCTTGTGCAAAACTGCATCCTCGGTTTTGCCATCTCCACCTCCAGTGTAAGGTGGTGGTCCCTTCCCTCTGCTGGGCTGGTGCCTGCAGGAATCTGTTAGGCTGCTTGGCCAAGCTTCCTCCGGCTGAAATTGGCCTTTGGGTTGGGAGCTAAAATGTCAAGGTCTGGGTTAGCGTGAGGTACCTGCTTGTTGCAATCAAATTTAAAAGAGGTCTTCAGAGTAAAAGGAGAATAGGCTCCGGGTCACATTTGTTTCTCTGTAGAACATTAAGAAATAGTAGCTGGAGGGTTTTTTAGTTAAGGAAAAAAAAAAAAGGGTTTCTGTCTGTTTATTCTCCAAGGGCTGGATTAAACAGTGAAGTCATGGTAAAGAATGAACTAATTCACATGAGACATTGAAAACTGAGCAACTGAAAGATCAAAGGTTTTTCTTCCTAAAACTAATTTAAAAATCAAATATAAAAATGAGTTTAAATCAGTGCTAAATGCATCTCTGTTAGTTATTCCTCCCTCATTTGGTTGAGTGTGTGAGCTTATAATGTGTATTTGTGGAGACTGAGGTCCGCCAGCAAGACTGGTCTGGCTTGATATTCTTGTTGTACTTATCTGCTCAGAGTCTATATAGTACGTACTTCAACAGCAAAGAAATTTTCTAACATTTGCTGACTTTAAAAAATTTTCTTTAGTCATAAGGAGGGAGTAATCTGCTTAGGATTTTTTTTCCAAAGAAAAAGTATGCTCTGAAATTTACCCTTTAACCTTTGCAATATATATGAATATGTATATATGCACCTATGTATACACATGTATTTGCACACGCAGAGATACATTTATAGAATTTTTTTGTCTAGTATTTCCATGGAATCTCCAACTCAGCAAGCTACCTGGCCATGATTATGGAACTATTGGTGTGGCAGGCACCAAAAGTGAGCTTTCTGTTAGGCGTGGGTTCCCATGCCTTGGCTTGGAGGGATGCTGCACGGTGCTGCTTACTGCCCACTTCATGCCTGTTAGGACATCTGTCAATAACCACGGCTTTTGTTCAGTACAAAATACACACAGAAGGACTAAGACATTTTGGAAAACGCACTGGCTGACAGACAGATAAGAATGTCAATAATCAAAGGAAATTTTTATGTTTGTATTTCTCTGATCAAAAGCTTGGAGGTGACTTGCTGTCTCCTTCACAGTCTGTACTGTGTTCTTGCGGGCAGTACGAGCTCAGCAAAGTCATTCTGTGCTTTTTGCTTTAGGTTGGTACGTTAAGATTTTGTGGCACAACGGAATTTGCCAGTGGGCAGTGGGCTGGCATAGAGCTGGATGAACCGGAAGGAAAGAACAACGGAAGCGTTGGAAAAGTCCAGTACTTCAAGTGTGCACCGAAACGTGGTATAACCTCTGGGGTTTTTTCTTACCTTTTCTTTAAAAACCTGAATTTAAAAAAAAGTGTTGGAAGATACAAACCTTTTGGGAGAACAAAAACAGATAACAAATTCTGTTGATTTTAGTGCTTTGTTGGTTTGTTTTATTGATTCTCTTAACTGTTCCTAGAGTTTTGGCCACAATTATTTGGAAAACCACAGAAACAACCAACCAGTCAAAAATTCTGATTATTTCCTTGAAAGTGTGAGATAAGTTCTTCCTGGTTTTCCATCAATGTTGTTGAAGCTGGTTTTTTGTGTTGTAACAATAATGGCGATGTTTCTTTACCTGCTTTGCCTTCTTTTTTAAAACTTCCATGCCTGTAGTTGTTTTCTAACTTCCACCCTGAGATATTTTAATTGATATTTTGTGGACACTTACGATATACAAAATCTTGTGTTTTGTAACCGTGGACACTTACCGTTAAGACCAAAAAGCAGATTCTAATCTGTAGTTTTACTGAATTCCTTAATTATTCTGTTCAAGTTGCTTGATAAGCCTTTTGGTTTCACTGTTCATTTGAGCTAGTTCTCCCTCCCCTGCAAGTGCTTTGCCATCGTAGCAAGCCGTGACAGGACAAGGGGTAATGGTTTTAAACTAAAAGAGAGTAGGTTTAGACTAGATATAAGCAAGAAATTTTTACGCTGAGGTTGGTGAAGCACTGAAACAGATTGCCCAGAGAGGTGCTACATGCCCCGTTCCTGGAAACATTCAAGGTCAGGCTGGAGGGGGCTCTGAGCAGCCTTATGCAGTCACAGATGTCGCTGCTCATTGCAGGGGCCTTGAACTGGTTGACCTTCAAAGGTTCATTCCAACCCAAACTGTTCTGTGATTCTGAAACCCAAATTAATTATGTAAGAGGTAGTGGCCAGAGAGCTTTGTTACATCAGTATTACTCCTGGTTCTTTATTGGCACATACAATTTTCTTTCTAGGTATCTTTGCACCTCTTTCTAAAATAAGCAAGGCTTCTGATCACAGAAAAAGCTCTGTACGAACTTCTTCCCTGCGGTCTTCACCTTTGGTCAAATCCAAGAAAATAGATGTGACGCGTGTAACTTCCAAAGTGAATTCTGGTGAGTGTTTTCTTGTATGTTGAGAGAGCAGAGGGAGACGCTGATCTTCAGGAATTAGCATCAGTCTTGTAAATTTTGGTATTAAAATACTCGTTTTTAATTAGTTCATCACTGGGGGTGAAAAGTGGATCAGGTACTTGTTAACTACATGTTTTCATTATTAGAAGTGTGTAGTTGCTTAGTGATTATAGTGGTCTGATGTACTATGAGAGGTTCTGGTCCTTATACAGTCTGTTAAAAAAAACCAGCCAGTTCACTGAAACATTTATTCTCAAGCCTTTAAAGTTAATTTCTGGTTGGCTGTGATATTAGTTAAATGTCTAAACTTAATGTGATTTCATTTACTAAGATCTTCTTGGGTAATTTGAAACATCTCACTGTGAAAATCTGGACACTAATTATATACACCTTTATACATAGAAATTGAAGAAATGTAATTTATTTTCTGGTAAAATGATCAAGGAACTATTTAACTGATTGTGTTTTATCTGCTAATTAAGTTATCTGGGTAAAACCACAGGCAAATTAGAGGAGAAGGGATGTCCTTGTAATGCAGCCTACTCATTGGAGTTCCAGGCTCAGTCCCTGGCTCTGGCCTAGTCTTTTAGTGATTTATTCAAATTACTTAATCCTTCCATGTAAATTCCCTCCCTGTGAAGTAGGAATGATGCATCTTTTCTGTCTGTTTAGGTTCCAAGGTGTTTGGAGCACAGACTTCCCTGCTGTGTACAGTGCCCACCATGCGTAATCTGTCCCTCTGCCGGGCTGGCTACATAATAATGTCATTAAATATATTACATTAGCATTTCTTTTGCCTTTGGAACCCTATTTAGGTGACTCACACTGAGGCAGCACAGCTTAAGGGATGGAAGATATGCATATGTTCTCATGGAATTTACTGAGATGCCCCAAAACACTCTTTACCAGGGATATGCAGGGTATAGAAACAATGTGCCGGGCTCATAAAAGAGATGCTTTTTAGCAGCGTTTTGGATGATGTGTGCACCTCTTGTCTACATAGATTGAGGGAGAAGTAGGCCCTAATTATGTATACTTACAATTCGCACGAGATTGAAGCTCTTTGTAAATGGACATCCTGCATAAAAAGCTTCTCAGAACAATCAGTGTGTTGGGAGTACCGCAGAGGAGCAGATCTAAACTGACTTCTTCTGCTAGATGTTTTTCAATGTTTGACTCAGTCTGTTGTGAACTGTGTGTAACTCGTTGAACCGTGATGGAAGTGACTGTTTCCTTTGTCACAGGCGGCGTGTTCCAGACTGTTTAGTCGTAAACCACCTTTACTGTCACAAAGGTGCATTTGTATCTTTTGTGTGTTTTAAGCATTTAATACTTTTGCTTTGGGTAAAAATCAGGGCGAGTTATGCATCATCTGCCTGGCAGAGCTTATGTCTGCTCATGGTAACCTGGAAGAACCGTTTGTAAGATGTTCTTGTGCTGAGAGGTCCGTGAGAAATAAGGTGCGGGGCTGGTTCACGGGCTGAATGTCGCGGGCAGAGAGTGATTGACTTCACTCGTAAGAGAGAAAGAATGAAATATTTATTAAGGTGAAATAGAAATTT
>VXBW01003029.1:49426-175717 GCA_013400375.1 Thinocorus orbignyianus
GGGGGGGGGAAACAGGGAGAGCACACCGCCACCCTGAAGTGGGAGGAATAAAGCCACAGGGGCAGAACTTTGTTTTGCAGTGTTTTATGTGTATCACCAGATGATGTTTCTTTCCCTTAAACTTTATTCCTGTGATACTCCGGCTTGTAAAGATAAAAAAGAAAAGAAAAAATAATATGCTTCTTTTGTAGATATGGTTGTAAGCTGCAAAGTAAAATATAATACGGTATAGAGATTGTCAGGTTTGATTTGTTTCTACTGGATTTGAATAATCCATCAGATTGATGATAATAGGTCTTTTTCAAGTTTTTGGAAAAGGGATTACTGTGATCAAATTAAGAAATGTGTTATCAGTCACAAACACTAGTTTTTTGAACCTGATGCCTTAATGGCTAAACCATAAAATTTTTGAAAATACAGTACATTTGCCAACTAGTTCAGTCCCTGTAGCTGAATTAAGCTGAGAGAGGTTGCTAAATAAAAAGGATGTGATTTTTCTTCGTGACAGGGAGGGGATGAATCATAGATTAGATTATTCTTCATTGAGTTAGGGTAGGAAGCTGTCAGAAATGCAAAATGGGTGTTCACAAAATATAACCTAGTTCAGTTTCACAGACAGTACTAGTTCATGTGCATAGCACAACGTTGCTGCGAGGCTCTTAGAAATGGTATGGACAGGCTGACTTCATGATTTGTAGACAGAAGAAAGATTTGGTCTCAAAACTGTCATGTGTAATTTTTAACGCTGAAGTCGTGAAATTGTTGCTAGTGAATAGAATAACTTAAGTAATATAAAACTGTATGTTGTGTATATTATAGATGTAAATGTTTGAAATATTTACCTAAAAGTCCTTCGATATAAGCATTAATGTTTTGCAGACAATTTGTTTATTGTTTGTCAAGATAGTTTGGACTGTTTTAAGGTGCTGAGGGGTTTAACATCTGTGCTTATCCATCAAAATAATGCTGCAGTCTGGTTTTGCCCATTTATCAAGAGTCTAAGGAACTGTACAGCTATATCCATGCATCCGCTAATCTGAAAGTCTGTCAGATTGCTTTTGTACGTGTAAAATTATTGTTCATTGTGAGGATGTATGGATTTATTAGTATATGTTCTTTTTATAGGCCTAAATTCGGCAAAGAAAGACAGCGCTTCTGAAGCCAACTGTATGACTGCGAACAGGGGAAAAGCTGTACCTGCAAAAGACGGTAACTACATTTTTTAAAAATTTTAACATCTTGAGAAAAATTTGGGGTGGGCAGAGGAAGTGTTAGTGTTTCTTATCTGTAAAGGTCCCACATCTACGCTGCAGAAAGCAGTTGGCTTGCCTGGCTGTGTTCGAGCCCCAGGCCGGCCAGAGGCCCTGAGCTGAGCCGGAGCCGGCGTGATGGGTGTGGCTGCGTGCCTGGTGGTCTGCCTTGGGTTGGTAGCAGCTTCTATCCAAAACCATAGACAAGCTCTTCCAAGCTGGAAGCTGTCTCTTAGTAAAAGATCTTACGGAATTGCCTTCTTCAGTTTTGGGGAGAGACCTTTTCCCCAGTGTCATGACTGCTTAAATTTTGATGAAAGATTGTGCATGTGTTCTGTTGGAATGTTTATTCCCTTCTGTATCTCTGTGTTCAAGCTTGTATAACGAAGCACACATCTAACAGCACTTAACAGTCTTGGCTTTGTACCGTGTAAGACTCATAATAACAAACTTCAAATATAAAAACCAAAACTCTGGCTTTAAAAAAAAAATTCTTAGATGAATCATTCTCTGCAATTATCTGGTTTCAGAATTGGATAGTGCCTTCTACTGCATCACTAGTTTGTGTGCCTGACTGGAAACATCAAGGGGCCTCACTTTCAGGGATGTCTTTAACAAATTGTACAAATTTGGTTTCATTTAAGATTTTGTCTGTAAAATGTTGGTAAAAGCAGTATTTCTTTGAAATAATTTGAAGTGTGCCTTTCAACAGACTCTTTTTGAAGAAAAGTTTTTTTTCATATTTCCATCAATGAACAGTCGTGGAGAAGAGATTATTGTGGGGTATTTAATAACTGTCTCAAGGTGGGGGAGGGGAAGATGGGGAGAGGAGCAAGGACAACTACAGAGTTATTTAGCAAGGCTGAAACAACTATATAAATACACCCTGGGACGGATGTGCTGGTAGTAGTTTTGTAGGAAAGGAGGTGGCACTATTGAGTATGACAAAGTAAACGTGAGTTAGCTGTGTCACGCTGTTGGGAAACGGGAAACAATCTGGAATGTCCAAAAAGGAGTCTCAGTTGTGAGACACGGAACGGGACCTGGGTGCTTTACTCGGCTCAGGTGAGAGCTCAGCTCAAACACTGCATTGTTCTGGACAACTGTATTTCAAAAAAAAAAAGTGAATCAACTGAAGAGAATTCAGAGAAAACACCACAATAGCTGGAGGTATGAAACATGACTTGGGATAAAAGACTGGTGTGATTTGTGATTGTATGATTAAAAAGAGAAAAGACTGAAGGGATAAACCAGGAAGCTTTCAAACACAAAGAACAGCAAAGCCCACTCTGCATGTGTAACGAGAGTGAGAAATTTTGAGCAAAAACTGTGGTAATTTAGGTTTTGTACTGGGCGGGGGGGAAAGCCCTGCAACAGCACAGATAATTATGTGGTGAAATATGTTGCTGAGGAAGTCCTGAGATCTCCCTGGTGGAAGAGGACTGGATTATAGAATCTGCTGGATTCGCTTCTGCCACCTCATGATTTCCCACAAAATGAAGCATTTAATGGCTAGTTTAATTTAGTGTCTGTATTGCTGCATCAGCAGTTCTTGTTGTGTTTGTGTCAAAGCAGTAGGTGGTCTCAGCACCTGTGAATCCATCGCTGGACTGATTCTAAATACGGGCTTGTAGTGTTGGGTCACAAACACACTCGTATATTTGTACCTTGGACTTGGAGTTTAATTTTGCCCCTTGGTCACCATTTATTTAGTAGTTTGCACTTTCTCCATTGGCTGCAGCTGATAGCTCAGTCTCAGATTTCTGTCCCGAGATACCCAGGTTTTTGCTTTCACCCACTGTGTTTGCCTTTCTGCAGTTCTTTACTGTTTGGCTAAACTGGAGGATTAAGTGATATCAAACGTGCTAACCCTGTGTCAATATTGAGGTGCTTTGCAAAAACTAATGAATGAAGCCTCTCACAATTCTGGAAGGTTTGATAAGCAGTATTATCTTAATTTTTCACACTGAGAACCTGAGGCACAGACTTGCCTTGCTGCACCCTGTCTCATTCTGGAGAGAGGGGGACAGGAAAGGGGAGAACCGAGGAGAGCCTTGCAAAGGAAGGAGGAAAACTGAACATAAGTCTTATTGGACAGTTTAGACAGCGGGGGTTTGCAGATGGAGATAAAAGTGATTTATTTCCCATTCTTACTTTATAGTACAGATATTAATATTAATACAGTATGTAATGGAACATAGTAGGCTTTAATCCAGACAATAATTCACTCGCATAATAACACCTTCCTTCCATTTATCATCACGTTCTTTCATAGGCTGGATGCTGGAAGTGTGGAGGTATCATCTCTTATTACTAAGGCTCCCATGTTTAATAAATACACTTAGGACTGATTAGAACTTTCAGAGAGTAACAAAGAAGGGGATTTTGGAGACCTCTTCCAGCTCTTAACTACCATCTTATCCCCGAGGCAGGGTGAGAGGCGTTCCCAACAGGTAATGAGTAAAAGCTGCTTAACAGCCTCTAAATTTGGCTCTTCACTGTGTATCCTGCCCACTGTGGAGAACAGAGACCTTCCTTCTTAGAGAACCTTTCCCTTCTGCTTAATCTGTCCTTTTCAGAGTATGATCTCTGAAGGACTATTTCCATTTATGTCTTTTTAGGTTTTCCTGGGTACAGCAGCTCTTCCTCTTCTACTACCTCCTTGGAAGGCAGACAGAACTACTCCAAGAAGCGGAACTCAGCTGGCAGCAATAAGAAGGCCGTGACTCGAGTGTCATCAGCCCCAGCCAAAATCAGTGCCGGTACGGTCTGTTCCATTGAGGTGTGTTTCGGTGGGTGGGAGTTTAGAGCTGTATTGAGTGTTTATGTAGAGCCACTTGTGCTGTGTCAGAATCTGAGACAGTTCAAGAAAGACACTTGGGAAGTAGTTTAACTGTAAATTTATGTTTGGCAACTTTAAAAGAAGATTTTTAGCCCATCTTCGAGAGGAAAACTGTTCTTGCAGTTGCTTACCGTACCTCTGAACTGCAGAGAAAAGGCTGTTGTCTGCAGTTTTCATGCTGAAGAAAAGCAATTCTTTGTCTAAGCAAAATTTGCGGGGTGTTGCCATGCGTGAAAGGTACGCTGTGTTAGAGAGAGACGCTCTATTTACCAGTCAGTCAGCTTGCTGTTAACGTGTTCCTAACTTTTAAGGAGGTGATGTTACTCTCTCAGATCTCGATCTTCTGTTGAACAGCATTGTACAGTTCTCCAGCTACGAGGAAACATCCTTTTGATGAAGGAGAAATTCAGATTGGCGACAGAGTACTGGTGGTGGGACAGAGAACAGGCACTGTTAGATTTTGTGGGACGACAAAGTTCGCACCAGGTATTTGCAACACTCTTTGTGTAGAGTCAGTATGGAGTAGCTTACACGTGAGCACCTGGACGTTAAGAGAACTCCATCGTTTTCCTCACTCCCTCCAAAAGAAATATTTAAATTTACCAATTTGTTTCAAAGTTCCTTCTCTCTCCTGTGTTTCATTGAATGTTTTTTACTTTAATACAACCGCCACAACAAAGTAATGGTTTAAAATGTGATTTTTACTTATCCAATAACATAGCTTAATTAGGAGAAATATTTTGGTGTCAGAGTTGTAGGTATTGTTACAAAGGTTTCTGAAAATCTTCTGCTTAGTCTCCAAAGTAGTATTTAGTTTATTGAGGTCACGTGCCTTTACTCCTTTTTGTAATAAGCTGTTCTGACACAGTTTGTCTCCTACAAAACCGGTACCCTTTATCATATATAGCTGTCTCATTCTTATCTTCTTGGAATCTTTAAGAGGGTAATTATCAACGTTTAAATCTTAACTAGCAAACCTTTAAGACACAGGAAACATGAAAGGTTACAAGCGTCTCAAAAAGCCCCAGATTCTACCACTGCTTTCTCATCCTTCTCCCTTTCAGCTGCTCCCTTCTTTCCCCTTGCTAAAAAACACAGAGTGGTGCAGCCAGAGGTTTTCAAATGGAAACTCACTTCGGAATGCTCTTTGTAACCAGATTCTATGCTGTTTATGTCCTTGCCTATAACCTTACTGCAAAGTTAATGCAGCCCTGTTGGTAAGTGTTGGTGTAAGAAAGCAGTTGCAGTGAGGTTGTTCGACTGCCAGGCAGTGAGTGGCAGTTCTCTGTCTTGACACTTGGTGGCATCAATATTTAAAAAACTGTTAGAATGATAGATTGGGCGATGGTCGTACAGACTGTACTGTTTGCATTCTGGCCTCTTTCCCCAGTTTCATTGTAGCGAGTCCCTGCTTAAGATACTGTGATGAACTGATTCTACACTCTGACGTGATCGCGATTACGTTCCTGTTGTTGCTTGCAAAGAAAACGAGAACAGGACTCGTTTTCCAAATGCACTGTAACAAGTGTAAATCAGAAAGTTGTTCCACAGTGTAAGTCTCCTCCTCCCCCCTCACCCCCTCCCAAATAAGGGAATGAAATTTTTTGGAGAAGAACCCAGTATTGTAAGAAGGGAGGATGGAAAGATTACAAATCTGCACCATTTGCAAAAACAGTAATTTCTAGAAAAATGTAACAGATGCATTTTTAAGTATTTCCATTTTAATATGTATCAAAGCTCTGGAGGTTACCCAAACTTTATTTCTTTTGCTGCAATGTTCAGTTCTAAAAACAGGAAGGGGAGAACTTCTGACGTCCTGAGCCCCTCTAAGTCGTAAACTGTCATTCCCCAGTTTCTTGAGCTGATAATTAGAATTACCATTTTATCCACTGCCTTAGTACCAAGTGACCTGAATTACGTTTTGAATCTTCTGGGGATGGATAGCATAAGGACTGCTAATGGAGTATGAAATTTAGCACCTTTACATAATTAGCTCGCATTTATCACAGGTTATGAATGATCAAGCTTATTAACATCTTGATGCCTATTCACTGTTCTGCAGGAGATGAATTGCTGGGCCAGGTCTGAGTCTCACACCCTTCTCTCAATATCACGCAACCAGCCTTGCAATTTGTATTAATTACAACTTGCTCAATGGCGAGAAGGAATGAATTAATATCAAAAACTTTAATTTTACTGTTGATGATCTCAGGTGAGACACACGCCGTGGGGTCAGAGCGCTAACGAGAGAAGCTTGAACCGCCGCTGCTCCTCTTCCCTGGCTCCTGACTGTCAAACAGCCCCCGTTAGATGCAGTAACCTTTGGCTTTAGTATATTTATACAAAGGGGTTTACTTTTTTGTTGTTGATTAAAACATCAGTCACTTTCTTGAAAGCATATATAAATGTGGAGGTAATTCTCTTTAGATTTATTAGGATAGAAATTTTTGCATAGTTACACAGATAATAAATATATATATATAAAATAAAATATCTAGACCATTTGTAACTAGAAACCGTTTTTGTTGATGTAGACCAACTGTCTAGATGAAGAAAACCAGTGGTGTTTTGTTCAAAATATCACTGTTTTACTGTTTTGAAACGTAGGGTTCTGGTGTGGGATTGAATTGGACAAGCCTCACGGGAAGAATGACGGTTCCGTGGGAGGCGTTCAGTACTTCAGTTGCCTTCCCAAATATGGAATATTTGCACCACCGTCCCGTGTACAGAGGTGAGCACCGAAGCTGCTTTAATACTTGTGTTGCCAAACATTTCCTTAATACATTTCCAGTGGGAAACAAAGTTTCACAGCAGATAGGGAAGAAATAAATGTTTTCTTCTGCTAATGGAAGTTTAGAACCTCCATTAAAAACCTGGTGGATTTTAGATGGGCTTTTTGAGAACAGAGTATAAATTGGAAGTGCAGCTCCACCTGCTTCTTTTGCAGCCGCTTCAAGTGTTGCCATTCCAGGGCCTCCCTTTCTGGCACACTCCGTGTTCATTAAACCTTACTTTCCGAACCTGGTGCGCTGAGCCAATAAAAGGGTTATAAAAGGAAGTTGCCCTTGGACATGACTGGAAGTACCATTCTCATTCCAGCTGACTGCACAGGGCACCCACCACTTCGTTTGTGGTCTCTTCGTTAGGTTTCAGGAAGACCACACAAGGAGGACTCTGCTCTTTCCTCCTCTATTTGGATCTAGTTATGTTCTTGCTTTTCTTTCCCTGACTATCCTGCCTCAGCCAGGTTAGTTAAAGAACTTAACTAGGTTAAATTGTTAGAGAACTTGCCGCAAAATTGCACGTACAGAATAAAAGGCAAGTAGCTCAAATAAATGAGTTCGCTCCGGGCACTTCTTATGTACCGGCCTGATGAAAACTGAAATGTCAGTGTCTCCTGGGGGTGGGAGAGGAAGGCAAAGAATTGGAACCCAGTGTTTGCCAAGGACGACTCCAGCAGCAGGTTTGTTCAGAGTCAAGTTGAAATGACTGCTTTGTTGTGTTACTGCTTTTCAGACTAACGGGGTCTCTGGATTCCCTCATGGAGACTTCGACGAGTAAAATAAATCACGCTTTTCCAGGTAGGAGCAATAGAGGCTCTGGTTTGGCTTAGGCAGCCCAAGCAGGCTGCCAGTCTACAGCTAGAACCTGCCGCGCAAAGCCAGCTGCTCCAAAAGCACGAGAGATTTTCAAGGAGCTGAAATGCCAGCCAAGAGTCTGACCCGTCCCTCCCTAAACACGTGGCCTGCAGGAGGAGCTGGTAACCCTGCACTGGCAGGAATAGTTCTGGCAGAGTTCAGACTGTTGACGCTGTTCCTGTAGTGCTGTGCCGCCTTCTAATTAGCGTTAGCCATAGATTGAACCTGCGCCTTAATCTGAGGCTGGTGCAGGCTCCGTGTAGGGCCAGGCCCGCGTGAAATTATTGACACTTCTGTGAGATACTCGATGGGGTTATTTTTCTTTTTCCTTACCTAAGTTTTTTGCCAAAAGGCTGCTTCAAATTACCCTCGTTTGCTTTGTTTCATGTAATTGCTGTGCTGTTTGAAAATTTGGATGCATTACGGACACTTCCTTTGAGAAGTTTCATGATTTAATTTTGCCAGTTGGGGGAAGAATGTGTGGTGAATGTAGTGGAAGCAGGATAAAATGAGTTCATAAAGGTTTGGGTTTTTTTCCCTTGCCCCTTAGGTTTTAGACGCAGCCTAAGCACCACTTCTGCATCTTCACAAAAGGAGATGAACAGAAGAAACTCCTTTGTCAGGTGGGTGGCTGGAGTGTCAGATGTCTGGCTGAGCTGCCTCTTGGCTTTACTGTTTCTTGTTCAAAACAAAAATCTTTATGCGAGTAAACTATCCAGACCGTTAGATGGTCTTTTTTTTTTTCCCTTCCAAGCTGGGCCAGCAGTGGGCTATTTTTCAGTGGGTATCCAGGAATATAGTCCTGGAATCCAGGTTGGCATTAAAACTGTTTTCCAGTGATTCATTGCTGCATGTTCCCCAAATTCCCGTGTTGTCACTCAGCTGGGTGAGGTTCAGGGGTCTTGTTGAAGGACTCCACTTTGTCCTGGTGATCCTGACTGACGCTTGCACATTAAGCGTTGTTTGGGCTGAACTCTTTCAAGCCCCTAATAGAAAGTACTGGTAAGTTAGGCAGTACAGAACAATCACCAGGGGAAATATTGTAGGTCAGGTGAAAGGAAATTGATTTTCCAGGTATTTCAGCCCACCAAGTGTACTGGCCTGGATGATGTTATGCATTTTACTGGCAACATCAGATCAAACCCAACTTTTTTAAAAAAAGAGATTTGAGGTTTTTTTTTTCCCCCATGTGCTTCGTTGAATTACAGATTTGCCCTGAATGTTTTATAGAAAAGAATATTCCCCCTCCCCCCCCCTTTTTTTTCCTAACTAGGTCCAAGAGCTCTGTGTTACGGCGCAGCTGGAGTAACACCCCTACAGCTCACTCTGAGGGCCCAGTAAAGCTGCACGAAGGCTCTCAGGTCCTCCTCACCAGCTCCAACGAGATGGGGACAATCAGGTACATTGGTCCCACAGACTTTGCCGCAGGGATATGGCTTGGACTTGAGCTGCGGAGTGCCAAGGGGAAGAATGATGGCTCTGTGGGGGAAAAGCGCTATTTCACCTGCAAGCCCAACCACGGGGTCTTGGTTCGACCCAGCAGAGTCACCTATCGTGGGATCAACGGGGCAAAACTCGTAGACGATATTTGCTGAGCCAAAAGTTGCTCCTGCTGTAGGAAAGCAGTATTTTAAAGCACACAAGAACCCCATCTGGAACGCACTTATTTTAGAATTATTAAAGCTGCATTTGCATTTTACATATATATATATATATAAAAGTATATATATGTATGTGTGTGAATATATGACATATATTTTAATATATTTATATATAAAAATAGAGAGAGATAAAAAAAGTTCGGTTGCATTAAGAAGTAAAACCTCTAATTCTGTTTCTCATACTGAAACAGCCCTTGTCTGGGAAGGTTATTGCAAAAGCATCTTGGGTTTGAGATGCTGCATTATTTGGATAAGGTTCTCGTGAGAGAATGGGAGTCTCTCCAACGGTCCCTAAAGTTGCTCTGTGACTCATGCAGTATTTAAACAGTTTTCCTCCTGCAGTAACAAATTGCTAATGCTCTGCGCATTGCCTGCTTTCGACAGAGGAGGTGGTTAATGAGTGACATTAGTCTGGTTCCCAGGCACTTTGTCAATTCCAATACCAGCTGCTAGCAATAAGAAAGCAAAAATAATAATAATAATAAAAAAAGAATCCCCTTTTCAAGCAATTGTGAAGTATTTTTACATTTTATCATTCAGATCCCTCCCCTTCTTTCCCCCTCCTGTTCTCCCCTCCAGAACTCAAAGGGCTGATAAATCCAGGGAGTTGCAGTTACCCCAGCAGACAGCAGCAATTAAATAAAAAGCCTTTAAAAAAAGCACAACCGCGCTGCATGTCAGTCTGTGCAGTAGAAAGCACTTTTTTTGTTGTACGCATTTGTATAAGAATCACTCTTCAAAATAATGCACTTTGCGCTCTCCTGGTGAGCTTTCTCTCATTTTTAAAGACTTTTTTTGTTTGGTGTGCTGCGGGCTGAGTGTCATGGTTTTTAAATGCAAACAAAGCCAGAGCGGAGCTGTACGCGGTGGCCTCCTCGTCTCTCAAGCCTGTAGGAATCCAGCAGGGTGGTTCCGCAGCGGCGTGGGTCATACGCAGGGTGTCCGGGCAAGCCCTTAGTGCTGTGTGATTTGTTTGTGACACGTGGGTCTCTGGTTCCTTTGGAGCAGTTTCCAGTATAAATTTCTTGTAAGAGTCTTACGATAAATTAAGGTTAGTTTTAGGTACAGTGTCGTTAATGCACCTCGATGTGACATGATTTGGATATCAGCCTTTTAAAACAACTAATATTATATTTGTGTTTTAAACATGTAGTGTATTTTAATTGCTCAGCATCTGTAAACGTTATCTTACCAGGATGGGTTTGTGTTCCAGAACAGTCATTTTCTTCTTAAATGATCTGCTTGCTCTTACTTGAAGTGAAACTTTAAATTACATCTTAATATCCTATTTTTAGACAGATTTCTGCTGCTGTTACTTTCTTCTAACTATTGCTGTAGCTATTTTCCTGAGCGGTATTTAAAATAATGCATATTGTATTCTAACTTACGGGAATTTTTAATTGAATATAAAAACTGTAAATTTTGAATGTAAAAAAAAAAAATAATGCTTTATATTTGAAGATGCAGATACTCAGTGATGTACTGAGCTTTACTTTGTCCAATATCTGTTTCTTGCTGGTGTTAGTAAAACTAAACCCTGGTGATGAGTCTGGCAAAAAGACTTTTCCTTAGGTCGGCACAGAACATACATCCTCCCACTTCTGCTCTTAGGTACAAATTCGGCCAACAGGACAGGGGTCGGAACAGCAACTGTAGAATAGAAACTCCAAGTCTGTGCATCTTCTGGCTCCTTGAGGTGGAACTGCCGAACAAGCTGTTCCCGGAGCACGGTTCACTGGTTTGTCCTGGGTGGGCAGTTTTGTTTCTGAGACAAAACACTCGTTAACAGAAATGCTGGGTTTTTTTCTGCCTGGCAGGACGGAGTGGATGGAACTGCTTTATCCCAGGAGGTGTGGAGGAGAATAAGCATGTGGGTGAGGCAGTGAGCTCAGCCAGTTTGTTACAGTCACACCGTTGCTGTGTGGCCTGTCTGGCACAGATGACGGAATACATGGGAATCGCCTCTTCCCAAGAGTTTTCTGATGCCCTGGGAACTTTGTTTTCCTCCAAGGGTGTGAGGCTGCACTTCACACAGCCTTGTAGCTACACCCAGTTCAGCTGGAAGCAGGGGATCTCAGTGGCCTGGGCTGGCAGGGACTGCAGGACTTCATTGTGTCCTCCCGGAGGGGTAGGGAAGAGGGCACAGATGCTCTCTGAGCGTGAGTGCAGCGCGCTCTCCCCTTCAGTTTCAGCTGCACACTTCTCCTGAAAGCTCTGCTCTCATGAGGTTAAGAGGAGCGAGTCAGGCCCATTACCAGCCTGGAGCTGTGCTGGTAACACTGAGAATCTGCTGCCAGGAAGCAAGAAGTGCTGTAAATTTGTGCAGCCTGAAACAGGAATAAATCAGTTCCCTCCATTCCAGAAAGTTACTGATGGCTGTCCTCAGGTTGGTGATGGGAAGGGATTTGTGCCTCCCTAAATCCAGGGTAAGTTGCCATAATCCTTTCCTCCAACTCTTGCATGAAGATACTTTGTGTCATAAAAATAGTGCTGAAAATAACTGGCAGTGCAGTTTGAAATTCGGTGCTGTGCTGAGGTCTGTAGGATTGCAGCCTCAGACTAGTTAGAAAAAAGGCAAGTCATCCTCAAAGTCCCTATAAACTGTATAAATAAAATATTATCTGGTTTATAAACAAACAGATGGTCCCCAGAAATTCCGTGCTGCCTCTGCAGACTTCGAGGCTTGTCCTTGTTCCACAGCGTGTCTCTGGGGTCCAGTTTTGGAAAATGTGCTTCTTCAGTGCTCTCAGCAATGAAATCTTTCAAGCTTTGTTGGACATGGACTGGAAAGGAGAGGTTGCAGGTGTGAGAGAACTTTCTTGATGTGTCCCAGGATGGGGAACTCATGTTGTGTGAGTTCAGTCCAGCTGCATTTGGTGTTTAGTTTGCAGATGTTGACAGTGATGGTTTGCTGGGTAGCGAGTCTGTGGTTTTGAAGTGGTGTTCTCCACCAAGACCTGAGGCACAAGGATCCAAAATCGACACTGTGGATTTCCAAAACAGAACCTGGTTTCTCTCTGACGCTGTTGCATCAGGGGCAAGTGCAGAATTTACATCATGGCTTTTACAGAGTTCAGATTTCGCAGAAGCCACATCAAAACACCAGGTGGAAACTGAATCCGTGTCCATAAAGCCACACAATGCAGTACCCACCTGCACCCTTTTTCCTGCCCCACTGCTGACAAGGCGGGAAAAGAAAGAAATTAGAGCAAAAATTGCCAGCCAGCACCAGATCCAAACCAGTAGGGTGGTGGCTGTACTTCCAGGAGAGCTCCCTTCTGGAAGGAGGAGGGAGTGGAGAGGTGCCTGCCAGATTCCTGCTCAGGAAAAAAAAAGTCTTGCTCACTGAATCACAGCGCTGTGCTGCAGGAGAGTGAGCAGGTAAGTCAGTCCTAATTTCAAAGAGCATTTCTTGAGAAAGCAGCTACCTACGGCATAGGAGTACTACAGGGAGGGGGAAAAAGTGAGGCTGTCAGGGCTGGAGCTGCCTCTGTGTTTGTCACAGGACTCAATAGCAGCATTCCATGGCATTATAATACAGCTTCTAATCAGCCCTACTCAAAGAAAGATGTTACTAACTTTTTGGAATGAAACCACCCAAATGCTCTCTCCAACCATCTACTTTGTTTTCTTTTGATACTGGCTGGTTTCCTGTAGGTAAAAGCCAACCTTGGTGGTTTGTATTAGGAGGAACAGTCTCTTTCTCTGTAAGAAACGTAGACATCTGCAACGCAAACGAGTCTCAAGCAACCTGCTCCTGGGGTTGTTTCAGCCAGCCTTGGGGTACCTTAATATTTCTGTGCCTGTACCATGTAAAATCTGATGCCCAGAGATTTCCCTCTGCTATTGCGGAAGTGACCTGACAGCGATACAATCATTACACAGCTCAACGCAGACAGCCAGCTACAGTCATTTTATTTGTCTTCATGCCTTGTGGGTCACTACACTTGTTTACAATACAAATACACCAGTCAATACAAAATACTCAATGACCATATATTAGTATTTTTCTTCATTGTATCCCTGAAGTGCACAGGCCCTTCCTTTATAAACAATGTTGCATGAACTGCTGTACATGAGATAGACACTCCTATAATGTAGCTTTTGTTACTAAAAGAAGCCAGATGCAGACAATTTGGACATTTTCCTGTGACGGGTTTAACTTTGGGACAGACAAAGGGTGGGCTCTTTGCTGCTGTGAAAGGCTGTTTTATGCTATTCCTGTGTCAAGGTTCTTGTCACCCAGATGCCAGGCCTGGTGACAGGAGCAGACATGCAAAGTTTAGTCCTTTGGAGCCTGTTTCACACCTCGTACATCATACAGGGTGGGCACCATGCCGAGCCTGTGTCCTGTCAGCAAAGCTCCTCTCCTGCCCCTACTCCTTCTGCTCCTCCAGGAAGCAGAACCACCCAAACATCTCTCCTCACTTCATTCCAGGCCTGTGATGGAGAAACGAGGGCGAGTAGCCAAAAGGAAGATTGAAGGGACAAGGCAGACAACCAGGCATCCCAACCTAGGGTACCTCCAGCAGCGTACAGAATCAGAAACCTACCTAACAGCTACAGCACACGGGGACCATCCATGTGGAAACAAGCTGTTTTCAGAGTATGAGAGGGGTAGCACAGGATTTTTCCAGTCGTACTTGACATCCTGTAGATTATACTGCGTCCTGCTTTTCCACTGTAGAGTGAGGAAGACACATAGGACCAAAATGAAAATGTTGCTGTTAAAGAAGATTAACAGGCTTAAAAACAAGTTCCTTTAAAAATTTACATTGTCTGAATAGATTTAAAAAAAAATAAATCATAGGCAAAAATATTTCTTTTCTTTTTTTTTTCTCTCCTACAAGACTAAGCCTGGCATGGAGGGGTTTAATAAGGGAATTCGGGATCTACGCATGCCAAGGTGCTTTGGTGTGGTGAGCTCACAGTGACTGACTGAAGCCCCTTCTCTTCCCTGCAACTCTGAGAACTCAACAGGTGAATCTTTCGAGACAGAGAAATTAAAAATTCCTAGTTGACAGCTGGACAAAACACTTGCGAATGGGGTGTACCGCTGTATGAAATGTGCCAGAATGAAACCACTAGAAATTGGAACAGAGGAAGTTGGAACACTTCCAGCTGTTGTAAGAGAACTGCTAAAATAAATGCTATGAAGTACCTTCTCGTACAGAATTTAAGCCACAGCCTCCTTACAGCTGTGTCGTTACTCAGCTCTTTACACACGGACAGTCTGTAACAACCCCTGAACTGCAGCGGTTGCAGAGGAAAGGGGTTTCACTGAGGAAAGCTTGCTTCGTGTCACCCCAGTAATACCAAGAACATCACATTGTCGCTGAAATCTTAGCAAGGCTCTGGCAGTGGGGCAGGTGCTTAAAGTCAAGCAAAGCAATTGCGGAATGACCAGGAAAGCACTTTGGATGCAGCCTGCACACAAGCAGCAGAGCGTCCTTCAGTTCAGGCAGTTAATTAGTGGAAATCATTTGTCATTGAGGGCATTGTTTGTTATCTAAGAAAGAGGACTCTTGCAAGGTTTGATTCACATCAGTATTTACAAAACAATTTTTGCAGACTAGGGGGCTGTGCTTGGGCAGCACAGAGCGGTACGGAACTAAATGCTGTGGGAGAGCTCGGAGATGTTACGGTTTTTACATTAAAAATAAGTCCAAACTAGATTCCTGAGTTCATCTGAATTGCAATGGGGAGGGGGTGGGGGGTGTTAAAAAACCACCTGACACTCAAAAAACCCCACCCCAAATCACATTTTACACTGGAGGCAGAAAGGAAGCTCATTTAAAACCAGTGGCTAACACTGAACAATATTTCAGTGCCCTGGACCCAGCAGACTGGAGAATTTCAGTAGTAATTCACCATTTCCCCTGACCAGAATTACCTCCTCACGTATTCCACAGGTAAGAAGCAGTAACGTGTTAACCTCCTTCCTTTTTTACAATTCCTATTCTAGAGTATTGAAATTCTAATAAAACAGCTGCACAGCTCAAGGTGCAGAGCAGCGATCACGCTGGCACCGTGGCTGGGGAAAGCCTCGTCCCCGCCTTGCCCCCACAAACTTCTAATCGCCTCTTGCTGCTCATGCTTTTAAAGCTTCCTCAGAAATGCTGCCTTTAACATCGTCATCCAGCAGTTTATCTGCATTTATGCTGCCTCAGATCCAGGAATTAATAATTTCAGCTAAACAAAGATAATGAACTTTGCAACTTTTTGTTCCTGTGTATACTTTAAGGATATTCATCAGCCAGATTCTGTCCTCGGACACACATAAGGAGCAGCAAAACCTTGGTGTGCTCCTACACAAAGAGGAGCTAAAGAAAACAATGAGGAGATTCAGCCCTTCCGAAAATGAGAAAGGTTAAAAATTTAAATGGAAGTTGCTATTCTATGTGATTAATACACAGCGTAAGAAATTGTTCTGGTAGTGCTTCCCTCCGGAATTAATCAGCTTTCCTGAGACTGTAGAAAACCACCACGCTGAAGTTACGGAGCCAGAAAAAGGCCAGTGTGAGACTAACAGCTGTAAGCTGGACAGAATCCCTCCCTGTGGCTCTCCCACGAAGAGAGCTGCGAGCCCAGTGACCCTGCAGATCGCAAACACTCTCTCAGTTGACGCTGAACGAGCCTGGGTGCAACAGAACACCCGAGTCATAGCCCTCGTTATCCCCACCCAGCCCACACAGCCGTGCTGCGATGGGTCTCCAGTGGACAAACACAGAACGGGGAGCAGCCCCTGCCTCAAGTTCCCTGACGCAAGAAATTTTGGTTTCCCACACGCAATTTTGGCATTCATCTAAAACTGTATTTTAATTCTGTGTACCAGAGGTGTCAGAAAGGCAGATCAGGAGACCACACTACCTCCCCCTCTCTTAGGGTTTTTTCCCAAGTGTGGTGGCCCAACCCAAGCTCTCCAATATCAGTCTGCACATCCCAAAGGTTGGGAGTACGTATCTGCGGATTCTGCTTTGCTCCCTTATGAAGACTTACCTCAGTGTTTGGATCCAGGGCCAGATCTGGAGTCACGTCTCTGAAATGAAGAGTCTCGGACTGAAGAACGCCTTCACGTTCCTTTGCTGATGCTCCAGCACACCCATTTCTATGGAAACAGGTGCCCCCTTTTGGGATAGCGTTCATGCTAAAACAGCTCCTTTGAACCCTAATTTGAAGTTACTAATGCACATCTTTACACATGAATTATTTCCTACATCTATGTTTTGACAATACACTTAACTGGAGTATTTTTCATGCACAAGGTGTACAAAATGAGTTGATGCAGTGTTTGTCTTTAGACCACTATCATACACGTATTTTGTTAAAGAAACAAGGGCTCAGAAGCCTTCATATACAAACAGTGTCGGGCATCCAGATTGTGGCACCATTGTAGTCTTCTGCCTTTATGTTGTTGTTTGTAGAGGGGGTGTCAGAGGCTGTTGTAGACCTTGGAGGTACCTGGGTGGCTGTCCATAGTCAGGGCTTGGTGTCAGGCTTCTGTCACGACCACGGTCCTTTAAAACTTCATCTGGGTTCCAACTGACATGCACAAGCTCCGCATGAAGGACATTCCTCCTTTTGTAGGACAGGAGGAATTTTAAAGGGCTTTGCTCAGTTTTAGTGCTTATGCACAGGAAAAAGAAAACAAAAAACCCAGCCAAACACCCCACCACGCCTCACAGCACCTACACCCAACCCTCTACACTCCCTCTCCTCTTTTCCAAGTGATGGAGTACGACCAGTGTCAATATTGCCCTGCCAACACCCCCATAACCGCTGCACACTCAAGGACTTCCGAAGACTGGACTGTAGCTGGAACACGACTTGGGAACGTGCCATCATGACACCATTTGGTGCCATCACGTCCTTTTTTCGGGTTTGGAGAGAAGACGGTCTTCCCAAACCCACTGTGTGAGATCTCCAGGTGTTCCACAGCAACCACAAGCTCAGCACAGAAAAACCCCAGACATGAAAACACTCAAGGCAGTGAGCGGTGGCCTGACACGGAAGCAGAGGACGCACAACTGAGGAAAAGCTCACGGGAAAGGCATGACAACAACCATGCGGATGAGGTGATGCAACAGCAGCTGGGCCTTGCAGGGCCTTAACATTGTTTCCTGTACTCTCTCTCCCCCTTGGTTCTTTTCCCCTATCAGGTGATTTGAAGCCTCTCGGGTTCGTTGAAGTTACAGCTTCGAAGGTGGCACTTTTGGAGCAGGTTGGCACAAAATGGAAGGTAACGGCGCCCAATGCCTCGCTCGTGGTGGGCTGGGTAACAGGACATCTCTTCAAGGCTCGGGGGCCACAGGGGAACAGTCAAAAGGGTCCAGGGCTCTCAGGGCCCCTGCTGGGTTATGTGGCTCTTGCTTCTAAGGACAGGGTCCTCGTAAGTGCCAGCACAAGGTGACATGGAGGCTTCCAAGGGCAAGCCCTGCTGTTGGTATCCATAGTTGACATTCCCACAGGGGAAGTGGCGGAGCCTAAAGAGAGGCACTTCTTTAACGCTTGCTGTTAGGGAAGATGGCTCTAGCAGCAGGGAGGAGCCTGGCAGCCTCCCAGTCACAATGTTGGGCCCCAGAGTACAGTTTCCTTCCTGTCCCAAATTCTCCCTGTCGGGCATCTCCTTCTCCAGCAGAGAACTGGTTTTGCTGGCCTGCTTCTCTGCAAACCAGGAACCGTAGGTGGGATTCCAGAGGTTGGTGGGCTTGTTTCTGGAGCCTCGGCTTTTGTGCAGCTCCGAAGGGGGATTGGACTGGGCATAGGCCATATTGATGTGTCCCCCCGCTGGGGCCGGCTGCACCTTCCCCGGCACCGGTGCTTCCAAGGCTCCCACTTTCCCGAGAGGTTTTCCAGCAGTGATGGCTGATGGCAGGGGTGGCGGAGATGGCAGAGTTTGCTTGTCATCCTTTCTGTCTTGGTGTGTGGCGACCAAGAGAGGAGGAATTCCTTCTGGATCATCAGGGCGCATGGCTACCTTCTCCTCTTCCTCAGCTGATGGGCCATATTCTACTGGCAGAGCCGTGTTGATGACATCTGGATCCTGCCAGAGAGAATGAGAACTTCTCAAAGTCTGCTGCTACCGTGCATACTTGAACTTGATTAAAAACCCAACACATCTGACAGCTGTTGCACTACAATCACAGAGCATCGTTCCCACCTTCCAGGAGCTGGGAGATGCAATGGGATACCATTAAAATCCAACTCTTCTAAAAAAAAAAAGCAACCCTAAAACTCAGCACAGAACAGCAGAGGCACAAAACCAATGAAAACCGTATTTTATGTCCAGCCAAATTTCCTGTGGGAATGTTGCTTTGGAATCTATATCATCTTGAAGTTCATAACATTCTCAGATAATATTGAGAAAGTTTCAGCCATGAAAGTATTGCCTCCACTCAATGAGGGAGGAAGGGGAGAGCAAAGAGAAGGCAATACTGGCAGACCCCCTGAAGCCTGAATCCATAGGGACTGTGGTTCTCAGCTATTAAGCAGTTTTCAAAATTAAACTGAGAGAAAATGCAGTGATGTGGGCAACCTTTAATTATTGCTGGATGTCACGGCAAGCTATAGAGAGCAGGAAACAACACCTCCCAATCCCAGGATCCAAACAGACCAAGCCTCTCAAACAGAGAGGGAAAGCAAACTGGACCAAGGCAAATAACTGTGTGACGTCACACAAGAAACCTGCGCTGATGTGGGCAGCAAAACATTTCCCAAAGTACTTCATTCCTCATAAACTACAAATGTTAAAAAAGAAATAAATCAGATTTCAGCCCAGAAAAGCAGCCACATCCTTTCCCCATTGCCCAGCCTTAGAATCACTGCTCCTTTAGCGTGGCTGTCTCCACCTGCCCTCTCCAGCGCACTTAGATTCAGAAAAATGCCAACAATTTTGCCACATGCAGAGGATGCTGTGATCTGGGACCATTGCTGTCCGGTGCTGACTGTATCCTAAGGGTCAGCACTGGGATGGGGGGGATGAAATCAAGTGCATGAGTGTTGGCCTGTCTTAGTTTTTTTGTTTGTTGGAATCTGTGCCTTTATAAGCAGAAGCAGAGCTACAGATCTGCTGTTTGTAAAGCTGTGTGAGCTTGTGTGAGCCTGTGCCTTTCATCAGTGAAAGGCAAGAAGGATCAGCCACCCAGTGAGATAAATATCCCCAGCTACTGATTCCAGGCTGACACCAGTCTCCCTGGTCTGCTGACTCCAGTGACACACTGCTGCCTTCTCTTCTCATGTTCTGGCTTGCCTGGACTTGCTCCTCAAGAACAGCTGTCTCCACCCATCTCATTGCAGACAAAGGAACATCCATACCTGAGTGCAGTACTCAATCCTCTCCAGGATTATGGCAAAATTTGGCCGGTCTTCAGGCTGGTGCTGCCAACACTGGGTCATAATACGATAACTGAAAGAGCAGAAGAGGAGATGCTCGTAAATGGCAGATCCTGTTTGGTATGTAACAGGTCGTCACTGCAGCTTAGAAACCAAAAACCAAAAGCATCACCGATCTGACGTCTAATATAAGAGTGCTTTGCCTTCCCCAGAGTTGGGCAGCTGATGTGCTGGCAGCCACTGAAATGTGGCCACCGATGGGGTGAAGTCCACAGCATATCAAACAACTCACCCTCCCGAAATCCCTTGGACAACTCACTAAAGATAGGCAGGGCTACCAATAACAGAGCCCATTTTTTCGTCGCTGTGAAGGGTCTTATGCACTTGCAGTTCCACAGCTAAAGTAAGACAGAGAAATATTGCACCGTCTTTGACTAAGCAAGCAGTGGCCAGTACTTCCCAAACAGGCTCTGCATTATTCTCCAAAACAGACAGAAAAAATAAACAGTAGAGAAGTCACTGGCACTCAAGTCCGTAAGACAGATCAACCATGATAAGACCTATCTTAAAACACATTAACTTTTGACTAAATAACAGCATTTGAAACAGAAATTTATTTGCCTGAATATATCAAAGTTAAAAATCTCATACACAGGGCCAGGGCAGTTTTTAGGTGGATCCATCCTTCCTCCATTGGTGACAAACTCCAGAACCTCCTGGTTACTTTTGCTGGGGTAGGGCATGTATCCCAAAGAGAATATCTCCCACAGTAACACGCCAAAGGACCTGAGGAAAACAGTGAAGGAATCAGGAATGACCATGACTGAGGGGCGATGCCCATAGGTGCAGTCAGCACTGTCACCACTGCTCTTTGCAGTCTGTGCTCAGGCAGCTTGAGGAAAACCCCACTGCAGGATTCAGACAGAAATAAGGTGTGCAGTTGTAAGGGTGGACTTTGAATCAATTAACAAACACTAGTAGTTGACTGTTAAGTGAGTGAAGTCTAGGGTATAGGTAGGTAAATATGATTGCCTTGCCTTCATACTCAGCAATGTCCAACTTATACGTAACAAACACGAAAGTCAGGTTATGCTTTTTTGAGATGGGACTGAGTGGAGCAGTGGCCTGATCACTTAGGACAAACTTTTCCTCTTGAATAAGCTACTCTGCATGAAATAACATGCCAGCGAATCCCCAGGTGCTCCGAGCCCCCAAGACCCCACCTCTAGGTGTACAATAAAACCATTCCTCAGCTATCACCACAGCCCTGGGGCTGTGCGCTGTGGCCTGCAAAGCCCAGGGGACAATGACTGGGACAGGACCGCCCTGGTCAGCTGCTTGGAAATCACAATTGCGTTGAGTAAAATCATGAAGAGTTACATGCAGCAACAGGAAACTCTTCCACTTGGTGCCAAGACAGGCAGTGGCTCAGCTGTAGGAGAGAGTTGTACTTCTCTGGATGGATCCTGCCTGCTGTCTCCTCTGCTGCCTTCCTCTGGGAGAACTAAAGCTTTCCTCCCCATAGCAGCATCTGCACCTGCCTCCACCTCCCTTCCCTGCCCGCTCACCCCCTTTGGTTCGATCTTGCCTCCTCCAGCATTACTGCCTCTGAAAGACCCAGCTCATCTCTTTAGTAAAGGAGCAATAAACATGTTTTACAAAATATTCACACTTTACAAAAGGAACCCACAACACAGACAGACAGACCAGATAAGAGAAGGAATGGAAGCGCACCATGTGTCTGTTTTTGATGTAAATATCCCTTCCATGAAAGCCTCAGGAGGCATCCATTTAACGGGCAACATTGCACATCCACCCTTCCGATAGTAGCTGGCTCTGCAAAGAACAAGCAAAACAAAGAGTCAGCCAAGAACACAGAAAATGCCATTAATTTGTGATTTTTATAATTGCAAATCTAAAAATTAGGAGTCATATGATAGACTAATTTAGGTGAAAGCACGGCAGAGAAAATGCTGGAGAGACTTGTTCCTTCGCACAGAAATAGTGGAAATGGGCAGATGGTGGAAGGACTACTCCATCTCCCTTGCTTTAGGGCTGATCTGGTGAACCCAAGTTATCCTTCTCTGTGTGCACCCTCCTCGTGAATCAGTCGCTCAGTAAACCACTGCCAGAAGAGTCATCCTCCTGAGCTTTTCAGCCACAACAAGGTCTCCACCTCACCTCTCATGCTCACCTTGAGCATCCCCACCAAAAATAAGCAAAGCCTATTCCATACGTACCGAGTGAAATCCAAAACCCTTTATAAGAACAAGGAGCTTGACGAGGAGGATGCTTGGCCGTTAAGGCAGGGGCTGTAGTATAAAAACCACCTTCTGTGAGATAGGAATCACATCATCACATGGTGGTGTCATATAAAATAAAAGCTACAAGCCCCAAACCCTGTGCTGGCAACTGCAGGAGGCTGCTCAGTGCAAGCTGGTATTACTGCTTGTAACAGCCTGAGCATCCAAAGGATATTCCTGGGCACAGAAACACGCACAAACTTCAAAGGCACCTTTGAAAACTCGGCACCAAAGCATTCATCTTGGCAGTTGGTTCTGCAGATCGTGTGAGTGTGACAGATGCTATTTTGTCCCAGCAGAGTCCCATCTGACAGTGGGGGCAGACTGGGGGCTCTTTGTGAAGGGAGAGAGAGGAGGGGGGGCGCAGAAACCAGCCCTGATACACTTGGGTGTTTGAAGGTAGTGCTCTGTTTGCATCACCTCAGGCTGTGATACTGTCAGATCTCAAGCTAAGCAGAGCCAGGCCTGACTTAGTAATTGCATGGGAGAATCCCCAGGCAGGAAAAAAAAGGCAGAAAGGCACTGGAATAAGCAGTGTGGGTGAATGAGTAGAAGGCATTCCCTCCGCCAAGTTGGAGGCAAATCAATTCCTCAGCACAGCGGGAAGTGGTGCCGCACTTCTGGAGGTGCTACCTGAAGATGAGTTCTCAAACTGCAGCCCTGACTGCTCGTGGTCATTAAAGATTTCCTGGCACACCTTTCAAGAGCAGAGTCGTTAACCCTGTGTCCTGGCTGAATTCCAGCTTGGGTGATTACATTTTCCTGACCTTCTTCTGCACCTTCCTCCTTTATCTGCAGTAAATTGAGGAGATTTACTGATGACACCAAACCAAAGGGGCAGGGGTAGTATCAAGGAGAGAGATTAAATTCAGAATGATTTGAGACCACAAAACAAAAGGGCACACCAATGCCATTCCGTGTGGAGAAAGTACAGACAAAAAACTCAGGAGAGAGTACAAGAAGGAGGAAAAATGCCTTCTGTGACCATCAGCCTTAATACCCAGAAAAAAGCTGTCAGGAGTGGGAGAAGTCTCCAGAGCACAGCTAAGCTATGAGTGAAGGCAAGAACCAAAATAAGCACTGGCTGGGATTCCTCAGGGTGGGATATCTCTGCTACCACCTCACAGAACTGCACAAGGGGCTGCCCACCTGCCCAAACACTGCTCCCCCTTCATTTTAGTGAGCTCCTACATGTGGATACCCTGGACTTAGCTCTGCTACCTGTAGATATCCCGGGCCATTCCAAAGTCTCCAATTTTAGCCACTCTCCCAGGCCCTCGACAGGTCAGGAGGCAGTTCCTGGCAGCAATATCCCTACAAGGAAAGGGAAGAAAAGCAACAGAAAGAGAAGAACCACTTCATTATTCCACAATTTTGCAAGCCAGAAGGAAAATAATGAGTGGTATCTACTTTACTGACCCACAGAGAGTCCACAACAAGCAGAAAAGTCAGCATTTATGGATAGCTAGTGATGTCCCAAATTCCAATTTACCAAAACAGGTGGAGCAGCTCTGCTCTTTAACATTTACTCTTTGAACTTCATGTAACGTTTTCCAGCTGAAAGGATGGGCCTCCTGCGAATCTTCTTTAGAACCGTAGAATGGTTCGGGTTGGAAAGGACCTGAAAGATCATCCAGCTCCAACCCCTCTGCCATGGGCGGGGACACCTCCCACTAGAGCAGGTTGCTCAAAGCCCCATCCAGCCTGGCCTTGAACACTCCCAGGGCTGGGGCATCTGCAACCTCTCTGGGCAACTTGTTCCAGAACAACAATGTGCAGGTATTGCTCTGAAGTCTGAAGGTGTAAGCCTGAATGCGTAAGCCTGAATGCATGTATGCAGGTCAAGCTCCAGCTCCACCTCTGCTGGGCTGAAGTAAACCCTGAGATCTGAACGCCGTGGTAGCATACCTGGTGGGCAACTCCTTCAGAAGAGTGAGCTACAATCTCTCTCTGTTCATCCCTACTCAATGGGAAAAATTTTAGACTCCAAACACCCTGTTCTGCAGGAGCAGGTAACAGTTGTCACAAGCTGTTGTGCTTTTGGCTGTACTTGTAAAGCCGTTCTTTGAGAGGGAGAAGAAAAGAATGAGAATTTCAGAATATTCGTTGCTTTTATTATTCTATCTACCTTGTTTAAAGGTATCCAGCCACTAGAGTGCAGCAGGACATAAATATAACAAGCAGGGCATTAGGAGTCAGCGCTGGCCTCTATGCCAGTCATGCCTGCGCTAACACAGACGTGTTCACCCACCTGTGAATGAAATGGTTCTCCTCCAGGTACTGACACCCACAAGCAATGTCACGAGCCACATGGAGCAAGTCCAGCATGGAAAGGGAGGAGGGCTGATTCTACCAAAAGACAAGAGACAAACATGGGTTAAAAGCAAGAACAGGGCATGATTCGTCACTGAGACAGCACCGGGGACTCTCCAACAGGTGACATAGCTCAGATGATAACAACAAAGGGATTACAAAAATGCACAAGAGAGAGCTAATATCCATGAACTATGCAAAAATGTGCAGGCACAATGTCATACAAATCCCAGGGACAGAATCAGAACAGCTGGATCTGACTTTCCAGCTCCAATGGTATGCCCTGTAAGAATTTCCTCCAGTTCTCATGGGAGATGTTTCTGAATTTTTAGCCTGATTTTTGAGGAGATCTGTAGCCTGGGCTGGTCCTCACTCGTTTTCTTTGTGCTATTGCTTGCTCCTTTCTAAAGTCACCTTGAACAATGAGAATGACATTTTGTATAATGGCATGACTCACATTTGCTCTTTCCCTCCTCCACATCTGTGTAGGTTTTATCTTGCCCCTCAGAGCAATGACACAGGTTTGCGTAGCCAACGGCTACAGAAAACTAAGGCTGCCAACTCCTTGTTCTTGCCCCTCTGATGAAGTCCACAGCCCTTGCCAGCAGCAGCCAGATGCTCTAGTGAAAAGGGTAGGCTCAGTTTGCTCGCGTTTGCCGGGCTCTGAAGCCAAACCATCAGCTTCTGCACTGAGGTGTGAATCAGTGATCCCAGCGGGCAGGCCTGGGACGGAGGAGGAGATCCCTGCTGCCAGCAGGGCTGATGACAAGCAAATGGGTGGCAGTGACTGCTTTATGCCCCAGCAGCCATTTAGCTAAGTGTTTATCTGCAGCCTTAGTTACTTGATCAAATGAGACTCTCTCACCCTGTACCTCTCTGTCATGACACCTGCCTTTTTTATACCCATTTTTAAAAAGGGTAGAAAGGAGGACCCTGGGAACTACCGACCTGTCAGCCTCACCTCCGTGTCTGGGAAGATCATGGAACAGATTCTTCTTGATGCCATGCTTGGGCACATGGAGGACACGGAGATGATTCGGGACAGCCAGCATGGCTTTACTAGGGGCAGGTCCTGCATGACTAACCTAGTGGCCTTCTATGACAGAGTTACTGTGTCAGTAGATAGAAGACGTGGACGTGATCTATCTGGACTTCTGACACGGTCCCCCACAACATCCTGATTGATAAATTGGAGAGATACGGATTTGATGGGTGGACTGTTCAGTGGATAAGGAACTGGCTGGATGGTCGTATCCAGAGGGTGGTGGTCAATGGCCTGAGGTCCAGCTGGAGAGAAGTCACAAGTGGTGTCCCTCAAGGGTCCGTGCTGGGACCAGTACTCCTCAACGTTTTTATCAATGATATAGACAGAGGGATTGAATGCACCATTAGCAAGTTTGCAGATGACACTAAGCTGTGTGGTGTTGTCGATACGCTGGGAGGACGGGACGTCATCCAGGGGGACCCGGATAGGATGGAGAGGTGGGCCCANATACACTGAGGGAGCTGGGGTTCAGCCTGGAGAAGAGGAGGCTCCAGGGAGACCTAACAGCAGTCTTCCAGTATCTAAAGGGGGCCTACAGGAAGGCTGGGGAGAGTTTGTTCACAAAGGCCTGCTGTGATAGGACAAGGGGCAATGGATTTAAGTTAGAGAAGAGTAGATTTAGATTAGACATTAGGAAAAATTTCTTTACTATGAGGGTGGTGGAACACTGGAACAGGTTGCCCAGGGAGGTGGTTGAGGCCCCTTCTCTGAAGATATTCAAGGTGAGGCTCGATGAGGCCCTGGGCAACCTGGTCTAGTTGGGGGTGTCCCTGCAACTGCAGGGAGGTCAGACTAGATGACCTTTGGAGGTCCCTTCTGGCCTGGATGATTCTATGATTCTATCCCTGCCCAGTACCCACAAGGCACCCCTGCCCCTAGGGCTCTTCCACTGATGCACAAAATAGCAGGTGCTCTCCAGTGACAGGGACCACTGGTTCTGCCAGCCCCTCTGTGGTGATGAAACATATCTTCAGACTGATGTAATGCTCTGCTGGTCATCCCACCTGACCTAAACCACTGCTAACTGGGACTGTAAATAAGTCGAGGCTCTGCACCAGGCAGTAGCCAGTAGTTAAACGGTGGTTGGCAACACCTAAAAACGTCTTAACAGCTTCTGAAGAGATTAGGAAAAACCTGGCCTCAATACTTGCCTAATGACATAACGGAAAATTGCTGCATCTCTGTGTGAAAAAAGGCTTTTTTTTTTTCTTTCATCATGGTGCTATAAAGCCAAATTGTTTGTGACTATGTATCACTTGCCTGTATTTTATTCTTTACACAGTATACTTCATTGCATATATATATTTAATTGAGTCTTTAAAACACTAGACTGCATCTCCCTCTAAGTCTTTTATTTTTTTTTTTGTAGAGTAACCATTTCCTGAAAACATAAATTCTTTCCCTACTCCCCGACTTTTGTGGAGAGGGGGGAATAATCTTTTTTAGCTTTGTGAGTTAAAGCGACTCACCAGCTATACAAGGTGGCTACAGGAAGAAAGGATGCAGATGCCTTCTTTTGCCTTCTCAGGGAATAACCAAAGGGAACTTAATATCTCGATCTACACATTCCCTCCTCTTTCGGGCAAGGGTCAGAAACCTGAAGTGAAAACTGAATACAAAGCCCAATTCTTTACTGTGCAATTGATTCCAGATCTGAGCTGTTCTGCAATTCAGTCAAGAGGCTGAAGCTCCAAGCTGATTCGAACAGCATGGCTTTTTTCTCTTTTTCCTTTTTTTCCTTTTCCTTCTCCTCCTTGGATTAATTCCTTCCACTTTTTATTTGGCTAAATACAGTCCTCAAACAGATGTGACTGCCCAGCCAAGGACAATTTAGCCGTGTAATTTGTTTGAAAAATGAAGGTTTGGGATTCATTTTGCAAGGGGAGCAGCCTTGAGACACAAAAGGATTCGCTTTACAGCTTTTGCTCCCCAGATGAATGGACAATGCCAGCTGCAACGCACTGCTGCTCAGAGCAGTGGGCATGCTGGAAGGACTGGTGTGACACCTCCCTGGGTGAGGCTGAATCTCACTAAAGATGAACAAAATTCTGTGTATTGTTCGGTGTAATCACTGCTCTGTGCAACAGGCTGCACAACACAAAGGAGGGGAATCATTTATCCATATACAATTTATCTTCCAAAGCTGTTCTTTGATTGCTCTGCTGTGTGTGAGAAAGATCAGCCCCGAACTTCCCAGAACGGACAATTCTGCAACCCTCATAATGAGCAAAGGCATCTCTGAATCTACCAGATGAGGCGAAAGGGATAATCCTGCGATAGATGCGAAACCTTATTAGAAATGGGACAGGGAAAACCTTCAGGGCTGTAAACCCTTGACCCATGAAGAGGTCTGAATCGAAAGCTTACAGAGCAGACCTGGCTGGTGTAAACTGACAATATTCCACAAATGTCACTGGTATTGTATCAGTGATGAACATCTGGCTTACAGACATGATCATTCTCACTTAGAGTCCAGCAGAATCATTGAGTGTTGTCTGAACATCGCTTTCATTTACACGAAAAACAAAGACATGCTTGTCCTCCTGCAGTAGCTCTAGCTTCCCACTTCATGTCCCTTAATCTTAAATTCCCCCTTCCCTTGCTTCATGTTCTCCTCCACCATTCCGTTTGCTCCCTTCCACGCTTTTCAGTGGCTGAGCACACAGCAACACGCCATGTGTCTTTGCTCGTAGCCACACAGGTTCCCACTGGCAAGCCAAACAAGACAACTGTTATGCTCAGGGGTCACTCTAGTGGAGTGATTTCTCCTGCCTGGAGCCCTAGGAGACATCAGTGTCTTTGAAACCTCTATTAAATTTGACTGAAACTGGCAAATGAATTTGAAGTTACTGGCAGGTCAGGTAGAGGAGCAACTGGGTGATGAAAGTAGACAATGAACACATACATCTCTCTTCTGCAGTCAGGCTGGAGAAGCAGAAGTAGGTGGGAAAGATAAGGTAGTAAGGAAATCAGCTGGAAAAATTACAGAATGGTAAGTGTTGGAAGGGACCTTCAGAGATCATCTAAATAAATAATAAAAATACAACACTGGATTAAAACAAGGGGGAATGACAACAGTAATTCATACAGTGCTCACTGCACAGTAAGCAGTGCACCTCTGCTACTCAGTCAGCTGGGTCGTGTGTGTTGACTTTACTGTGGCTGGAAGGAAAGCTCATAGAACCCTGTTTGCTCTGTGCTGTTCCTTGTCTTTCCGGTCCTTTAACGGGCCTGGAAAGCTAGACACCCAGTTTGCTGTGCCCACCTTCTGCATGTCTGCCTAGAACAAGCAAAGCAGTTCAGGGTACATTAAGAGCAATGCAAAGATACAGCCAGCAGTAGTGAGGCATGGACCTTATGTACAGACAGTCTGTCACACCTCAAGTATACACACGGGGTAAATCTACTCCCACAGTTTATCTCACACTTCACAGAGCACAACACCCTGTATACATCTCATCTCACATCAGTAAGTCTCCCAGCCTCAGTTTCTGAGCCAATACTTAAGCACGTGCACCAGTGGCTGATTTCTCAGCACTTACAGGTGCCACTGGCCCCCTAGAAGCTGCCCTGGAAGCCAGATGATGAATTACCCTGTCATTCTAACCAGGCATCCACCACATCATGGAATCACAGAATTGTCAAAGTTGGAACGGACCTCTAGAGATCATCTAGTCCAACTCCCCTGCAAAAGCAGGGTTGCCTAGAGCATATTACTCAGGGCTGCATCCAGGTGGGTCTAGAAGGTCTCCAGAGAAGGGGACTCCACAACCTCCTTGGGCAGCCTGTTCCTGTGTTGTCCCCCACATGGGGGAAAGGAAGGTGTCAGATGTGAAGCAGGAATGTATGGCTCTGTGCACATGGTCTGATCATATTCACCTAACTGTGAAGGGTTAAGAGGGACTGGAAACTGTTTTTCTGAATCAGTTTCAGCTCACAGCCACCCACCTGAATTTGAACTTCATCTTTCCCAAAGCGCGACAGGCAATGGGACAGAGTAGAAAACAGCAGCACCAGTCCCAGGTCTGCTTCAGTACTGAGGGCATGCTAAATGCAGGAACAGGGAAGGATCTTCAGCACAGGAAGGTCATGGACCTGTTGGAATGGGGCCAGAGGAGGGCCACTAAAATGATCAGAGGGTTGGAGCACCTCTGCTGTGAGGATAGCCTGGAGAAGAGAAGACTCCAGGGAGAATTTATTGCAGCCTTCCAGTACATAAAAGGGAGCTACAGGAGAGATGGGGATGGACTCTTGATCAGGGAGAGGAATGACAGGATGAGGGATAATGGTTTTAAACTGAAAGAGGGGAGATTTAGATTAGATTTCAGGAAGAAATTCCTTACTGTGAGAGTCATGAAGTACTGATGTTGCACAGAGATGCTGTGGCTGCCCCCCTCTAGAGCTGTTCAAGGCCAGGCTGGATGAGGCTTGGAGCAACCTGGTCTAGTGGGAGGTTTCCCTGCCCATGGCAGGTGGGTCGGAACTGGATGATCTTTAAGATGACTTCCAACACAAACCATTCTATGATCCTCAAGGTGCTGGGAACTGCCCCTGTGTGTGGCAGTAGTTGTGGTCAGTGTTAGGTAACAGGGCAGCAAAGCCAATGAAGGAGAGACAGTGAAGGCAGAAAGAGCAATAGCACAGAGGTAACAAATTCTGTGCCTGGAGTGAACCATCCACCGCTTAGGATACTTTTCACAGGAGTTGCACAGAGCTACCACTGATAGAAATGGAAGCCCTCACATGCAAGGAAGAACTCATGACTGTAGCAGGGGCAGAGAGAAAGAAACTCCTCAGATCAGAAGGTTCCCGTGACTGCGCCCAATAAAGATTAAAGGCTTTTCATCCACAAAAGCAACTTGTTCATTTTACTGTGAGTAGGTAAAAATTCCTGCTGTAGAAGGCTAATGTTCTACTGAACTGGCTTCTCTAATTTAATGAGCTGAAAAGATGATTTTGTTGCAAAGTGATGGATGTCCTTGCCCTAACCCATCCCGTTTCACCCACCACCTCACACGTCTAGCACAGCCCAATCCTGGCAGTTTTCAGTTTTCACAAGGCCTCATACCTCACAAGAATCCGTATTGCAAACTGTGAATTTCGCTGTTTACCTCCTACCATGTTCAGCCCATTTGTATGAGCTGACAAGAGCATCTCTAGGTGCTACAGAAAGCCAGTCTCTGCTTATAAATAGATTGCTCAGGTTTCAAACATCCTGACATTCCGGGTGTTCAAGCCTTCTTATCCGGGCAGGAGCCACTCTATTGCAATCTATCCAAGACCGCAGAACTCCCAGGCAACACAGACTACTTTCTATGTCTGAAAACCAGACTGCAAGGAAAAAATACAAAGTCAATCTGTTCCCAGATGCCTCAAGGAAGAATCTTATCTGCTAGAGCCAATTTGCGTCTCTCTTGTACTGATAAAATCCAGCATTTTGTCCTGTGTCAAAGAAACGTAGAGTATGAAGCTGGGCCCTGGTGCTCAACTTCAGCAATATCTGGGTGCCTTTCTGATTAAGGAGTTCAGAGCAAATTTATTTTTCAGAAGTACTGATTCTTCTCTAGAAGTCCTAATGTATTTCTCAGACATTTCTAACTGAGTGTCATTTCCTATGATGCTGATTTCAGAGGGAAAATCTTTAAAACTCTGGACTAAAGATATGTGCTATAAAGGCAACAGCTCCAGGCCAGATTCTCTTCTTGCCTATGTCAAACTTGTACAGACAGATATCCCCAGAAATGCACACGACCAGCAGTTTAAAAAATGGATTTATCACTAATACCTTAATGCTTGCCCCTAACCTGCCCCCAGCTGGTGTGAGGAAACTAAGAGTAGAATTTAGCATTTTTTAATATTTTCATTTTTTTCTTTCTTTAGTTGGTGTCAGCAACGCTGTCTAGTAAAGTCCAGGCATCTCTGTGTGACCCTAGCAGCATTGTTCCCTGTAAATCTGTGTCCTATCACAGTGGTCTTCTAGAAATGGAAATTTTCTGACCCTTTGAAATGATGGGAAATAGTCACTGAACGGATCAGCTTTTTTATGGTTAAGTATTTGCCTTGTGGCAGCAGCTTACTAAATAAAATTCAATTTTCTATTTTCTTACCGGTCTAGGCCGCGTCTCTCTCAGGAACGATTTCAGGTCACCTCCAGCCATGAGCTCCAGCAGGATGAAACGGGGCAGTGCCTGCAAGCTCACCCCGATACAGCGCACAATATTCTGGTGGTTGAACTTGCTGTGGAGACAGGGAGACTCAGTTATGGAGCAGCTTTGATCCAAAAAGCACAATTACAGAAGAGAATCCAAATGTTTTGCTGTGGGGAATGTGGGTGGTTTTTTTCTTGAATAAGTGACAAATCTCAAAGGCAGGGTAGCTGGAAAAAGGTTAAAGTGCTAGCCCTGAACTTTGTGTCCCTCTGCAGAACCAGAGGTGGGGAAGGAGTGGCTTCTGGCTGCTTTTCTACCTCAGATATTCTGCATTCTTTTTGGGCTACAGCAAGACTTAGGGGTCACAGGAAGCAGAGAATGTCTGATAGCAGAAAAGTCTGCTCCTCATTGCACTATCCTAGGGGCAGAAGCTGAGCGAGGGCAGAGTTGTTGCCTATAATATACTGATACAGTGATTTGCTTATGCAGGGGATATTCGTTAAGGTCTAGTTCAGAATATTTCCTTATTTCTCCAGCCCTCAATGTGACAGGAAACTATTTCTGTGAATTCTAGGTCTCAGTCACTGAGACGTGACATGACAGCAGCATTAGGTCAATGCCACGTATTACTTTAGAGTAGTTTAATAAAAACTCCTAAGGTTTCTTCTTACCTCATGTTCTATCTCTATGAGAAATCAAAGGATTATATTATCAGTTCTGAAAACTGGGCCTCAAGATTTTCAATCTGGATAACGAAAACCACTGTGGACTTCCTTGAAAATTCAGCCCTTAATCATCTGATGCCTCAGTTTCTCATTTGTAAGAAGAAAAGGATGGTAAATAAATACAAAAATTAACAAATACTTTCTAAAATACTTTCTAAAATACTTACAGCCATGAGCTCAGTATTGGGGCTGGTTCTCTTTTAATATCTTGATCAATGATCTGGACAAGGGGATTGAGTGCACCCTCAGTAAGTTTGCAGATGACACAGAGTTGGGTGGGAGTGTCAACCTGCTTGAGGGTAGAAAGGTTTCGTAGAGTGATTTAGGCAGGTTGGACCAATGGGCCAAGGCCAATGGGATGAGGTTCAATAAGGCCAAGTGCCAGGTCCTGCATGTGGGTCACAACAACCCCATGCAGCGCTACAGGCTTGGGGGAAGAGTGGTTGGAGACCTGCCTGGCAGAAAGGGACCTGGGGGTGTTGGTCAACTGTTGGCTGAACAGGAGCCAGCAGTGTGCCCAGGTGGCCAAGAAGGCCAACAGCACCCTTGGCCTATATCAGGAACTGCATGGTAAGTAGGACTTGGCAGGTGATCGTCCCCCTACACTTGGCACTGGTGAGGCCCCAGCTCGAGTATTGTGTATAGTTTTGGGCCCCATACCACAGAAAAGATATTGAGGTGCTGGAGCGGGTCCAGAGAAGGACAAAGAAGCTGGTGACTGGTCTGAAGAGTAAGCCTTATGAGGAGAGGCTGAAGGAGCTCGGGTTGTTCAGTCTAGAGAAAAGGACACTGTGAAGAGACCTTATCACTCTCTACAACTACCTGAAAGGAGGTAGTCACAGGCGATAGGACATGAGGAAATGGCCTCAAGCTGCACCAGGGGAGCTTTAAATTAGAAATCAGGAAAATTTTTTACCCTGAAAGGGTTATTAAGTATTGGAATGGGCTGCCCAGGGAAGTGGCTGAGGCACTACCCCTGGAGGTATTTAAAAGATGGGTTGACATAGTGCTCAGTGACATGGTTTAGTGATATATTTTTTTTTCATCAGAGTTGAGTTGATGGTTGGACTAGATGATTGCAAAGGTCTCTTCCAAACTAGACAAGTCTATGATTCTAAAACTATCTAAAAGTATAGATGTGTTGCATGGACATCTTCTCTCAAAATATTGTTTTTCCTTACAGTTCTGGATTTTGCAAGTCCACACAAGTGCTTGTTTTTCCTGCTAATACACACCTAATAATGAGAGCTTCCATGAGGAAGTCCAGCTCATCTTGCTCTGAACACACTTCTGGCAGTGTCTGGAAAAGAATGAAGAGGTTGACAAGGAGAATATATTTAAACTTACATATGTAGAACATCTGACACAATAAAAAGCTCCAACATTATCTGAAACGATCCTTGTTTCTCTGCAAGGAACTTCACTCTAAGATAATAGCTAGACTCCTATCACCATTACTAAACTAGACCGTGAAGCCTGTTGAGAGGTACAGACCAGAAGACACGGTCTATTAATTCCACTGTTGTCCTCCTCCCAGCAAAGGAAACAACCCTGAGTACACAGGGAACATGCTCAATAAATGGGACTCTGCTGCATAGAGGATGAGGAATGAGAACCACAGCTCCTGAGCTCTCAAATGGTTCAATACTGCTACCTCCCAGCAAAACTATGAACTATAACCAGCAGTAGAACTGTGCTGCTATGTAACCTCTAGGAGAAACCAAGCTTAGCTAGGCTGCTGAAGGCCTGGAGAAACCTCTTAGGATTCAGCTTCACCTCCGGTGCATATCCACCCTGTAATGGTGTGGTGAGATCCCTGGAAAACCAGCCACCTCCTACCTGCAGGCTCTTTGATGTATGTGCCAGCTGCTCTTGGCCCTGTGAAGACTTTGGCCTCTGACCCAAAGGTTTGGGACAGGTTACACCACCAGGTGTAGCACGTGGAGGACGGACAGAGGATGGATTTATTTTTCATACTTGCAGTCTACTGTTCTGTACGGGAAATCTGCCTGCTCACTACTTGCAGACCTCTTTTAACAGTCTCACAAGTCCATATGCTATGATGGATTAAAGTGTTGCAATAGAGCAGCGACCTTTCTAGCTACATCCTTCAGTACTATGGTAACGCTTAATTCATCTTCGTTTTTATAATGCATTGGCACTCTTGGGTGAAAGGTGCATGAAACCATCATGATAACTCATACACTGTCACTTACTTTCACAGCCACCTGCAAGGGAGTGGGGTCGCTGGGGATCCCTGCCACCTGACCTTCATATACCTCACCAAAGGCTCCGTGGCCCAAACCCCTGGACAGACCAGAGAAGACAAGAAGGTTTTACTACAGAGAACACACATTATAACACTGTGGTCACAGCTCACAGAATGGGCTCACAATTGTCATGGCAGTGAAACAGGGAGAACTGGATATTGACACTGATGATACCACTCCTCACCCTAAGCAGGGGACCAGATCTTGATGTGATCTTTCCTGGACCTACAATGCATTTAACTGGTAGGGAAAGCAACCCTCAAAACCAAAAAGTCCCCAGTGAAATCAAGCTGCTGACACTGCAGTGTGTGATGGATGGCACTCTTCTATGGTTTTAGTGTCAGTGCTTTAGTGGTGAGTGCAAGGCAGGCCTTAAGTCTCGGCGCTCCCACACCCTAAGCACATTTACAGTTCCCATGATGTTTATGCATCACCATTAAGGAAAACATAGAACAAGAAACTAGGAAGCACAATGGTTCTCAAAGGACCTGAATTCTAAACCAAGTACCTTTTCCTGATTTATTTTGTGATTCTGGGTAAGCACCTTAGGGTAGTAAATGGTGATGATAGTGCTTTGTAAAGGACTTTACTCTAGGAATTTATGCTGACAATTGTTTCTGGCACTGTGAAATTCATATTGTGAAATTTAGTTTTATTTTTAGTAAGGGTACAAGGAGAAAGGAATTAAAGTCATCACACAACAGATCCTGTCCCCCATGATACAGATTTTGCATACCTGTCAGCAAACATACAGTGTTCACTCAATTAGCCTTAAGTCAGCTTAGTACAACAATAGCTATACCACGTAGGTGGTGTGTCATAACAACATAGCAAACTCTGGCAGAGAATGAGGCTGCATCCCAGATCCCGAGTCCCTCTTAATGCTGCACAGGCTGCACATTGGGCAGTGGTAGTTTGAGCCTCTAAGAGATATTCCTGCATCTTGGTCTGGGTACAAGGCTCTCAATAAGGCCCTCTTCTACAGCATGTGCTTTCCTGGCCCAAGGGACACATGGATACTGTTCCCTGGTCTATCAGTGCACAGGTTTTGTGCGGGCTGTTGCCCTCCTGCCCACTCAAACAGGGGCTGCTGAGGTAATCTGCTCTGCTGTTGCATAAGGCTCCATCTGGAGTTTTGCCAGGAAAAAGACCAGTCTGGGCAGTGAAACCACAGTCAGGACTTACATTGCCTGTGACTCAACCACTTCTAATCACATTTTGGAGGCATCAGCTATCACTGTTCTTGGCTATGCCTGGCCAACTGATTACAAACTGAGAGCATAAGACAGAGCTCTACAGCTCGTAACTTGCCCTCCTTCCGAAAAGCCCACCTTCCCTGCCCTTATCAATTCCCAGTTGTATCTTCTGCTCTCTGCAGCTTGCCAGATTCAAAAATCCTTTCTGCAGCTTGCCAGATTCAAAAATCCTTTCAGAGTCCAAGTGGTAAAGGCAGCAGCAGCACAGGGTACACTGGAAACTTCCAGATGCAGCCCAGCAAGATGTGCAGGAGAAGGGAAATAAGGTAAGAGACAGCAAAACATTGCAGACTGCATAGACTGGTCTGAGCATCATCTTTTTTAGCACTGTAAGCTTTTTGTGTAAAACTGCCAGCATCACAGTAATGTCACATTCACAAGTGGCACACATGGTATCCTGCAGTACAGCAAGGTGCAAAAGAACTCTGAATTTTCAAGCTTTTCTTAAGAGACTACTTCAAACTTTCGAGAAGTTCTGATCTAGACACCACTACCCTGCTGGTTTTATATTCCTGACTTTTTAATACTGTCTGCAGTCTCAGATCCATTGCTTCTCTGGCTCCTGTACTTAAGGATGTAATTGTCTTTACCAAAGATCCCATCAAAGACTTTAAAAGAACCTCCTGCAAGCCTCAGCCTTCCCAACATTTCATCAGTTAATACTGAAAACAAGCCATTCATTGCATAGTTTGCAGAAGATGTGTCTGAATTACTGGTGATGACTCTTCAGGTTCCTACCATAACCCCAGAAGATTAACACCATGCCTGGAAAAGGTCAAGGAGGCTGCTGAAGTCTCCCACTGCACAAGCCTAACTCTTGCAGTTTTATTTATTTATTTATTTATTTTTAAAAAGGGGGTATGAGCCTAAAAATGCATGAGAATTTGTACGTGCCTGCACAAAGACACGAGTTCACATCTGTGCAAGAGAGACAGCATAAGTGAGTGGATGGTGTGAGGCATGGGGAAGGCAAAAATGAATTTACCGGATGAGGGAGATGTTTTTTCGAGGCACCTCTTTGAGGTCACTAATGGATGTGGTCTTTCCTGCAAAGCAGTAGTTGGGATTGTAGTCTGTCATGATAGTGGAGGTGCGCAGCTTGCTTAGTTTGTATTCTGGGCTCTGTAACTCCATCTGCATGGCTTGTAGCTCCTGGTGTTTCCGCCGATACACTAAAAGCAGAGAACACAGTAAAACAGAGACACAGACTGACTTTGGAACAGGACAGCAGCTGTGCAGCACCCCTCACTTGAATTTGCTGTGTGGCCAAATTTCAGTCAAACCAGACAGTGACACCATCATATTTCTCCACATCAAATAATTACAGAGAGAAAATGGAATCTGCAGTTATCCAGGAACCTTTGATTTACACATCTCATGAAGAAACAGGCTTGCTCATGAACTGTTTGGAAGAAGTAAAATGAATTTCACTTGGAAAGATCTCTGATTTCACAGTTCTCAGGGTTTTTTTTGCTCTATTTAGTTTAACTGGACCTTCTGAGTCCAGTTCTAAACCTGAGGGAGTCAGGGTATAACGAACTTTCCTAAATCACATAGAAGTGGTTGCAATCTGAAACCAATTATTGCATCTTATTGCTTAAAATGGACAGACTAAACTGTTACCTCAGAATAACACATTGTACATGAAACTAACCCATTTTGTGAAACCTCCCTTGTTTCTACACAACAGAGTTGGACTAAATTTGAAAACAGTTTATGGTGGTGTTATATCCCTTCAATCGCTTTGTTGATTATTCTAAAATGTTATTAGAAGCCACACCTTGAAAGAACACACCCTGCGGATATTCCTTGAATAGTAATTGATACTGTAGGATTTTTTTCAAAGCAAGATGCCAATCGTGAGCAGGTCAGATCACTATTACCCCTACTATTGATTTCTGTGGCAGCTGGGTTGAGCCCAAAGACTGTGACAGTAATAGCTATTGCATCTTCTCCAGCAGATGTTGCTCAGGGGAAGAATTTAAGGGGTAAACACACGCTTGCAAAAGCAGACGGATGTAATGACCTATCCAGAAACTCTTCCTGTCCTCCATTTCCCTTCTCATTGCTTTTGCTTTGATTTTTTTTTTTTTTAATCGCTGCTCTTTCCTGAGATGGCAATGATAGGCAAGTTGGATTGAAAGAGGATTACTCTTCCACCCCCTGAGAAGTAATTAGTAATTTTAAAGGGGTACTGTCAGGCCAGAAATCATACATGTAGGACCATGTGTGTGCAACTGATAACTCCTGAAATTCTTAAAAACGAAATAGCAGCAAATCTAATTTAATAGCTGCCGTTTGCTGCCCTGGATACATGTCTCCCCTCCTCCAGACTATAAACAGTATGGACAAAGAAAGCTGGCAGAGCTGTGGTTTGAATCCCTGGCTGCTTTTCATTGATTCAAATCTATTCTGCTCACAATCGAATGCAGGTGAGCAATTGTTGAAAATAAGAAAATGAAAGGGTGAAAAATACCTTTTAGGATTTCAAATAAAGATGCCAAAAATGCCCACATCATACTAAGTAGCAGTTTGTAAAAGGGGAACCTATGTGAGAATTTCAAGCTGAAATGTTATATATTAAGAGGATAAATTTGTATATAGGTACACAAATAAAATAGCTTGCTTTTAGGCATTAAGCACCAGCAGCTTTCACAAAACAAGCAGCAGCTCTGTTCTGGCAGCTTTACTCTACAAGAGCAATAATGTCTCTTTCAAGATGCAGTCAGTAACTGAAACCTCCTCAAATCGGTCATTGTGGTTAGAAACAACTACTGAAATCTGAAGCTAAGGCATGCACGTGGGAAGGTATCATTAAATGCAGCAGTAGCTAAAAACCTGAATCCTTTTGCCTCCCGGGGCCCAATTATCCCCAGCTCAGATCCAGCCCTCACATGAAAATATCTTTTGTGGAGAAACACTCACCTATCATGATTCCTGAAAAAGCAAAAATTAAAGCAGCCACCAATGCTGAAGTCACCACAGACAAGACCAAGGAGAGAGGGAGATGGATCACTGGCTCAGCTGTAACAGAAACAGGAGAAGAAGAAATGACATGTATGAAATGATCTTCCAGCAGCCACTTTTTTTTTTTTTTCCAGACAGATTTTTCTGCTTTTCCTTCCATTTATTCATCTGCTGCTCCAATTTAGGAGCAACCTCTGGCATGATCAGTTCTCAGGATCTATGATCTCTAACATCTCATGGTTTCACTTTCATCAATTAATATCAAGCCATTAAAACAGATGGTTTGCTATCAAAGAATTAACATGTGTACTCCCTGGGTATGAAAACAAGACCATAAAAACCCGGGGCAGGAGGTTGAGGAGGTGGAAAGAATATTACGTTGCCAGGGTTAAAGTGCTGCTATCAATGCCAATCACAGCACAAGCAGAAGGAGGACTGCAATATATCACCTCCTAAATGCGTCTAATCCAGGCAGAAAAAGCTGATAACATCAAGTGTAGTATGAAGTATTCCATAGCTGTATCCTCACCAAGCATTCAATGACCATCTATTAAGGTTTACTTCACCCTGGCAAAATTCCCATGCTCTTTACACATTTTACAGATGGGAATGGTAAAAATACAGAACAATTTTCCCATGCCAGTGACAAAGCTGTGGGCAAGATCTCAAAACCCTGGAGTCACTTGCTTTAACTGCTGGGGAAGAATGTGAAGGAAACCTAGCAATGGAGCTCTGAGCGCTTGTTTTTTAAAGTAATGCAAGTACAGGCACTGTCTTCAGTTTTCCTCAGAGATCTCATATAGAATTTCTTATAGATTCTGCACCTGCACATTACATGTCCAAATTCCAAAAGAAATTATATTCTCTTTCACCTTGTGCATTTTTTTGGTTTTTAAGAGGACTGACCTGGAATTTAAGTTTAGCCGGAAAACTCCTTCAATGAGCAAAGTCTGGTGATTTCAGAGCAGAATGTGAGTATCTGCACAACCAGGCACCAAATCTGACTCTGTTCAGTGCTACCCAGTATGCCAAACGTACACTGTGGAGCAACCCAGCAATGCTGCTCTGTGCGTCATTCCTCAGCAACCATGTGTCTACATTCTAGCAAAATAACTGCAGCATAAACCAGCAGGAAAGAAGGTAATGTTTGATAGAAGTAATTTTTAAGAAAGACTAGATAACACTTTCAGGATGTCTTACAGTCCAAACTACAGATTTTTGCCATGCATTTTCTGTTCCACACACCGGCAGCTCACCCCATACACCTACTTACCGATGCAGGACACACCATCTTCTGCCAACTCTGTGCCTGGCTCGCAAAAGCAAATGACTTTTTGAGTCTCAAGATCAACACGGCACTCGTCCATCTCACAGTGACTGCAGTTAAGATGCAGCTTAATATCCACCTCTCCATGCCCCTCTGTCACTGGATAGTGGATGAAAGAAGCTGAGTTAATTACTGTTAAGATCATTCATATCATTCCCTTGAGCACTGACAGAAACAGGGAACACAGCGGTCATGTGTTCCGATGCTGGATGCTGCTGGATGTGGCAGGGTGGCTCCCATCTAAGAAACTGATTTCTCCCCACCTTCCATAGCTCCTGTCGTTTTCTCATGTAGAAAGTAACATTCAGCTAAATTTATCCCACCGGCTCTCTCTGAGGCGATAGTCCTACCTGCCCTTTCAGTAGCCCACAGGGCTCATCCTTTTCTTTCCTGACCTTTACTCCCTCTGAGATCAAACACTGCAATGTTTTCCAAACTTTCTGGCTGAATCTATCAGGCCAGAGTACACCTAGATTTGAAAATACTTCCGGCTGTTCTAAGGGAAACTTTTTTTTTGAGCAAATTGACACTTTTGTATTTTCTGAACACATCACAAACATATTCAAGACACTAACTTCTGCGCAAACACAGGCTGGAGTGGCAGTATTTATCACTCCCATGCACTGCTGGGCAGCACCACACTGTTTTCTCTAGAAAATCCCCGGTCCAACCTGGATACTTTGCTGAGGGATGCTGTAAGGAACAAGCGTATTAGTGAACAGTCAGGTGCTTTGTCTGTTTCTTTCCTAAATTATATGAACTATGAGGTTCTGTTACCACTTTCTTTGGCCAAAATTATTCTATAGGTCATTAGACTATATTGTTGGGAAGTATTTTCTAATAGCCTTGATGTTTTCTCCACCTGCTTTCTTCCTGCTACTTCTTTTTATTCTCCATTGGACTTTCTTTTGCCATCTTTCTGCCTCCTTATGATAACTCTAAGCTGTACCCAAAGGGCTGTGAAGTGTACCACAAATGCAAACTGTTCTTAACATGAAATAAACCCACTCAAAGACTTCTGATCAACATGAATACCTTTAAGTGCTGGAGTGTATAAAGTACCAATTGGATTAATAAAGGACACACCATCCTCCCCATCCATCTCTGGGTCATTGTCCACTGCAGCATTGCCACCTACGTCAAACCAGAAGTTACCTTAACAAACTGAGGCTCATTCACACTAAAATACAGATAAGCATTGCAACATGCATAAGTTCAGCATATTTAGGGAGGCATCCAAATGAGAAAAGAGAATAAATCAAAGTATTCAATATATAGGGAACACTCAGTGAGTTGTGGCATGAACCACTGCTCTTTTATTTCTAGAAGTCCATTTAATAGCAGCACCTTGTGACAATCAATTTCTTAGCCCTGTTTTAGGCAGACTGTTGCAAGCTAAGGCACAAATTTCATCTTTAACCATTTGGATACCATGAAACATTCCTTTTAAGCCCTTTTTGAAATGAAAGTAGTCAAGAAACTGGAAAACACCAGTACTCAAGGGCTAAACTCAGTACCTTTGCTGATCAAGGTATGTACTGTGTCAGCGAAGGGAAGGAATAATCTGATATCCTTCCTCTGCTTTGCACCCTGAGAGCAGGGTGGTTGGTCCCCAGCAGTGGGGAGTGAAGGAATTTATGAGTTGCTTATTTGTGCTTGGGTACATAGAATGTATCAAGAGTAAAGTATTGGCAATACATAGCGCATTAGAAGCACAGTAAGGATCATCTACTTTGTGCTACAAGCATGCATTCCCCCACCCCACTCAAAAATGGCTTTTCCTCTTTAACCATCTCCACTGAAATTAACATTATGTCATGTGAGGCATTCTGTTGGGAAAAAAAAAGCATTACACAGTAACATTGGTACAAAACATGCACTTAATCATTTAAACTTATTACTTTCTCTCAGGACTTCTAGTCTCTCATACACTTGACTTAAGCTGTGGAGAGCCAGGGCTTAAAAAGTCCACCACAGTGCAGATGGTTGGAGAAACTATGTGGCCCAGGAGATTATGGGTTAGTAGATATCTTGCATCTGGCTCACACCAGTTCTAATCAACATAATGCCATCTGACAGCTGTTTTGAGACTCACAGCACATGAATAGCTCCTTGTTGACTGAAGTCAACCCCATGGTTGTTATTAAAGAGGGGTCCTGGCTGGCAGCCTGAGCCTCTGCCTCCCAATGACCTCCTGCGCAGGACCAAGGCCCACCCAGGGCAGGGCAGGGCAGGGGAGAAGAAGCTGCATCTTTCCCCTGGCATAAAGCCTGGCTGCTGGTCTCCAGGATCAAAGCCCTCCAAACACAGGTGCTGGCAATGGGAGCACACAGCCAGTGGCTCCTCCTTTCTCAGCACTGTAACCCTCAAATGGAAGGCTGAAGAATCACAGCAGGAACTTGATGGCTCATTTTTCTCAGAGTGCAAAGCCAGGATTGCAGCTGAAGGACTGACATCTGGCTATTTGCTCAGAGACTAAATGCTGTACATTCAACTAGTGCTAAAAAGGCAACACACAGACATACTAGTACATAACAGTCAAATATGGCAGCTACAGGAGAATTATCTATCAGCGTTTTGCTGGTCATTAGCACTAAAGGAGGGGAAGGGACACCTTGAACACGAAGCCACTTTACCTATATATCCTCCGCCTCCTCCACCTGAGGAGCACCCCCCTCCACCCCCTCCGAAACCCCCTCTTGTCTCCCACCCCCACTTCTTCATGGCCTGGGGGCAGGATCTTCCTCCAGTAGCACCTTCCAGCAAAGACTTTCCTGACCACAGGAAGGAAGTGTTATCATTCCAGCCACCTCCACCACCTGCAGTTAAGAGAAGAGAGAAGGCACAGGTAGGGGTTATTTCTGTGTAACAAACACTGCAGAGATCTGCAGAACAAGCACTCCTTGATTCAAAGCACCTCAGTTGAAAGTAAGAATCTCATGCCTTGGTTAGAAGAGGGGATACATTTGCTATGCAGTGCTACGGTGACCTTTCTGCAGGGCTTCTGACCACGTTAATCATCTGCACCTCTTTTTACCTACCACACAAAGATGAGTATTTTCAATGGAAAATGTAAAAAGATATCCCTGCCTATCCCCAGCCACTTGCTTCTGACGTACACAGCATTCCCCTTTTCTTTGTAAAAACTACTTTTTAAAAACCCTATGTCAGTTTTGAAGTGGAACAAAAGGAATTCAGTGAAAGGGATGTGAAAACATCTATGAGCCCCACTCTAAATGTGACGTACTCACCAGTGACTCACTTTCAGCTCTGTTGGATGTTCTCTTCACAGAGACTTCTAGCCAGGGTGAAATTATGCTCTTTCTGCATAAGCCAGGGAAACTGTGAATATGTCTACACAGCACAAACCAGTGCAGGGAGCAGGATGGCCACATCAGCACTGCAAACTCCCACATTAAAAAATCAAACAGCTACTGTTATGAGGTACTATGTGATCTTGGGAGAACGTCACCATTGCTAAGGCTATGCCATCTCCGATACCCTTATTTAGGTCAAGTATCCTGCACTGTGTACATCCTACAGGTATCTGTTACACTTCCATGTTCCCCCTGAACCGTGTTTTCATGAGTCTTGTCTCACCTCCTTGTGAGGAGGAATCTGGGAGTACCACATATTCACAAAGGTTTTCTTAAAAAGAATAAACTCTCCTTACCTGCAGCTCCTGAATTTCCATTCAACCCTGGAATAGAGGAATCATTCTCCAGCCTTTCTGGATGAAATGTGTCTGTTTTGGCTCTGTAGGCCCTGCCACCACCTCCTGCTGCAATTATCAAGGGGACTGGTTCTCCATTCTCCATCTTAACAAATTCAGAAATAAAGGCAGTGTTTAAACTCAGTCAGACACACAAATAGAAGTTCAACCACGTGCTCGTTACTGCATGGTGCACTAAGCAGGCATCTAGGACTGCTCAGCACTAAAAATTACCAGTATTTATGTTCCCATATTCAAAAGATTAACGAATAGCTCTAGTCCTACTGAGTTCTGCAACAGGGAACAGAGGCATCAGCAGCTCTATGAATTTGAAGAGTCGATGGCTCTTAGAAAACTCGCAATGTTACCGTGTGATGACTTCCATCAAATGAAACAGCTAAGGAGCATTACTTTATATAGTGCAATATAGTGTTTCCACTGGTAAAGGACTGCTACGCTGGGCATTGTCCGAGCATGCAGAGTTATGCAGAATTATGTAGAAGCCGCGTGATCTAAACTTTTTGTTAATTTCTAAAACAGGTGTTTGTACTGTTTCAGCTAGTATGTGACAGAAAAGACCAGCTACAGGGTTGCTAACAGAAAACATACAGATTATCCTCAGCTTTTCTTGTCATTGTGCCACGTAAGCCAAATGTGTAGGTGAAGTCTAATTGTCTACAATGATACATTTGAATAAAGTCCTGTGGGATTTGTCCTTTGCCATAGAATTATGCTTCAGTACCTCAGCTTACATTGAAAAAAAAACCAAAACAATCCAGTTAAACTATTATGTTTGCAAAGGAAACTCCAAACCACAGAAGCAAATGTGGCTGTACCGTGTAGCAGTTCTAAGAAGTGTGAAGGGCCAACTCAGCTCACTACAGCCATTAACTGGAAATGAAGGTTACCCAGAGCTCACTTTTTGGACCTTTATACACCCCAGAGGCGTATAAAGGTTTCCCACGTATTTCAGGCTGTGATATTAGATGCAAGTGGATATGTTCGCGCTGAAGGTGACCAGGGACTATGTTTCCACACCTTAAATATGTAAGTTGCACCTCCTCCGCCTCCACCTCCTCCTGCCCATTCATTGACACTTCTGTTCACACGTATCTCCTCTTCAATCACATTGTTCTCTCCAATGCAGACCTTCTGTATGACATCATTAGTCTGCAAACAGAAGACCAGCTCTCAATTTTGGTAAGAAATCACCATGTCCTTGAACACACACAGGCCTCATTGACCCTTCACCCTCCCAAACCAGTAAATTGTCCTCTGGTGAAACTACATAAGCAGAAACAAGTGAAGACTCTTCTAGAAGAATCTTGCATTTCACTTCAGCCTTCGTCAGAAGAATTTGTTGCCATTTTCATTGAAGTATTTTGAAGCAAGCTCAGTGTCGATATCTATTACCATGTAAAACAGCTCCAAAAACTTTTAACATACAAGACAAAGCAGAATTTATTGCAAATACTTCCCAGCAGTATCTGTATTTCACAAGTGGGGGATGGGAGTAACTCAGCAATGACGTGACTTGCTCCATGTCATGGAACAGCTAAATGGCAGTGAACCCAAGTTTCTTTACTCCTCCCCAGTGCCCCAGCGTGCATCTCTCCAGAACTATGGTATATTGGTGGCGCACATAGATGTACCAGAGCCAGCTTTCACCTAAGTAGTCATAGCATGGACAGTATCAATAAGCTTAGTGTAGACCAGCCATCTAACATTTATCTAGACCTCCAAGCAAGTTTTGGTGTTGATCTGACACTTAAGCTGTAGCAGCAATTTCACTGTAATTACCAGTGCTGTCTAGTGCAAAGCCTACCAAAACAGCTGCAATCCCACGTTTGATTGCAATGTTCACCTGATGTTAAAGAAAATACCTCACTAAGAAGCCTGCACATTTTCTACTTAGAACGTTTTCCCCTCCACCAATTAGCACCACGGGCAATGAATCTTCTGTGCTAGGCAAATCATCGCACTCACTAATTGATCTCAAACACAACATTACGCCATTATTTATATGTACTTCCAGAACTAATAGAGATAACTGTCGCTTAAATTTTCAATTGGAGTACTAAAGTACATGACAAACAGGGCTCTGCTTGTAATTCTAAGTTGCAAGCTTTGCTTCTAGCTCACTTTACTTTACATGTTTCACCTCGGTGACGCTATCCTGTTACGCACACTGACCTCACTGAGTCAACACCACTTTAAGGGAAAAATACACAAACAGTTGTTATAGTAGGTTTGACTTTCTGCTTCTTTCTACTTTCGTGTCTGTGCTTTGTTTTGGAAGAGGAACCCGATAAAAGCATCCTCAAGTTACAAATTATTCTGTTGACCACAAAAGGTGTTCTAGGTTGTGTCAGAGAATAAATGGCATCCATTCTGCGTGTGCAGACTTGCCTGGGGAACTAAGCAACCCTCCTTTCCCTAGACTTCTCTCTCCTTAATTGATTTGGAACTGGGTGGGGATGATTAATAAAATGACAAAGTCAATGACCCAAAGGAACCACTAGATTACAATTGAATTTAAAAAAAAAAAAATCCTTCATGGCAAAGACATAACTGATTACAATCCAATCTAGTAAAAGTAAAAGTCCCTTCTAGAAGTCAACGCAATCTCTTCGCCTCAATGAAAGAATTACATTAGCACTCAATAAATTCTCACTAAGATTGCAGTGGCCTGCAATTTAATGAGTCCATATATTATACTCAGCTGGAATGTCCTAGTTATAGACGTTAGATGGAAGTTTGAGTTAGGGTATTTCTCATTTCAAAGGGGTTTCATATTAATGGTTTGTTTGTAGATATGTATAATTCTAGTTTTAACATTATTTACTTCATCACCCAGCCTTGAGAACTCCTCTTTCTTGTCTACATCCTTCAACATTCTTCTGCTGTAACAGACTGCTAAGCTTTCATCTACTGGATGCCAGGCATTAACAGCTGAGAAATGCACTGCATTTACATGTCCAGCTCAAACCTCTGGGTGAAATTTCATCAGATCTCTCATCTTCCAAAGAATACCAAACAATTAATAGATTATTGTGCCTGCAAATGGGGGAAGTTGCACCTTTCTGTCAAGGCATTTGCAGCAATGGCTGAGTAGTAACACAGAAATCAGGACTGACACAGCAGTGATTAATTTGTCTCTCTCATTCCCATACAGAGAATAACCAAACTGGCTCCCAGAGGTGGGTGCCTCCAGAACTGCAGAGTGCTACAATAATGGCAGGGTTGGGCTCAGCAGAAGAGCAAAGACAAAGCTCTGTGAAGCCAACTTTAAAGACTGATCTCTGGCAGAAAGGAGGGCAGAGTTGTCTTTTCTCTCCAAAAAACCACACAGGTGCTCCAGCAGCCTGTAGTGTATTATGAATCAGGTCTGAACATTGAAAAGGGAGTGATAACAGCAAACATGGTGCTTCATCTTTTCACAGCCCTCTCAGTAAAACTGCAGCTATCCCTTGAACCATATAACCCAAACCCCATCGAGGACAACGGTTTTCTCTGTAAACAGACAAGACTCCACAGATTTGTAAAAGGAATTAAGGCAAAACAGAAAGGGCAATCACTTACACTAGGACAAGCATCTTCTCCTTGCTGTCCCACCAAGATATACAAAGTGTCATCCTTCTGGAGGTCAAAAATTCCCAGCACAGACACACCATGGGACCGCACCATGGTGTTCTTTCCTCCTTTCCCACCAGCAGCTCCATAGCCTGAGATGCTGCAGGTAAAAGAAAACAAGAGTTTGGCACCTCAGTTGTTCCAGTCGGGTGGAAGCTTGTATAAACCACTTCTGAGCACCGTTTTGCACACCTTAATTGTAAACTGTGTCACTGGACCACGCCCTGAAGACCTGACACTCTAAATCTAAACCCAAAGCTTGAAGACTGAGATTATCTGCTCTACATGGACCTATAAACTTGTGTAGCTACAGAACAGCTTCTTTCACATTGATTCTAGGGCAAATACTTGCTGCAGATAGAGTGAGTGAATCCCTGCAGTTTCAAACTTTAAGATATGAACCATATCTTATTTCCCAGAAGGTGTACCCTTGAGAGGTTTGCAGCAAGAAGGAGAAAGAACAGAAGCAGGAGAAGTGGTAAGTACAGCACATATGGCTAAACTGAACATTAAGGACAAGACTGACAGGGGAGATTTGAGAAAGCAGACAGCAGAACTGGTCCTGGTAGTACAGACCAGATGGGAAACAGCTCTCCTATTCCCAGGACCAGACGAATATAGAAGAGTAGATGGACACAACGCCACTAGCAGTAATTAAAGGAAGTAAAAGCCCCCTAGCTAAACTCACAGTCACTGTGAATGTCTCACTATCCCTGGCCTGGAGTGGCCAGATTGCATACACAGGCTGCTGCAGCCTCAATTAAGGCTCTTGGATCTTTATTTCATGCAGTCAAGATTCAGAGGGCCTTAATGCTGTTGATGTATCCAAAGATTTGGCTGTACCACTGTACTTCTCAGCTCCTACCTCTCCCTTTCTAGGTATGTAAACAATATACATTATTTATCAGCAAAGGAAGGACGTGGACCTGTTGGAAAGGATCCAGAGGAGGGCCACAAAGATGATCTGAGGGATGGAGCACCTCTGCTGTTAGGACAGGCTGAAGGAGTTGGGGTTCAGTCTGGGGAAGGGAAGGCTCCAGGAAGACCTTAAAGGCACTTCCAATACCTAAAGAGGGCTATAGGAGAGATGGGGAGGGACCCTTGATCAGGGAATGGAGCCATAAGATGAGCAGGAAGGGTTTTAAACTGAAAGAAGGGGAGATTTAGATTAGATCTTAGGCAGAAATTCTTTCCTATGAGGGTGGTGAAACACTGGAACAGGCTGTCCAGAGAAGCTGTGGCTGCCCCATCCCTGGAAGTGTTCAAGGCCAGGCTGGATGGGGCTTGGAGCAACCTAGTTTGGTGGGAGGTGTCCCTGCCCATGGCAGGGGGGTTAGAACTCCATGATCTTTAAGGTCCCTTCCAATCCAAGCCATTCGATGATTCTATGATACATTCTCAAAGTGGCTTTTATCAACAGATTTCAAAGCAGTTTATAAAAATCACAATAAAACACACACCTCTGCTGTAACAAGAGACGGTTACTGAACGTTCTGAGCAAGTGATCAGCAGTTCAGTTTAGATCTGAAATAAGCAGGTGATTTTCCACTGCAGCTATTTCCATCAAGGCAAAATTCAACCTGGAGGATGTACACAATGACTGCAGGGCTGAGAACACAAAACTTCCTCTTGGCTTCTTACCAGTTGCAGTGTAGGCGCTCTGCTTTAACTCTCCCTGTCCTCTAGCATCCAGTTGGCCTTTACCCATTGCAGTCCTGCATGCAAACAGGCTGCAAGTAGAATGAATCAGCAGTGCCCATCATGAGTGAGCATCCTAAACAGGTTGGGCAGCCAGATTTCAACCAGCAACTTGCCTTAATGAATAGCACAAGGAACCCATCTTGTGAATCTGCTCTGAGGCAGCCAGCGTGGAGCAGCTCTGATGCTGAAGCAACTATGGAGCATCAAGTGCCTCAGAGAGCATGTTAGATCCTCACAATGTGACATGATTATGATCATGCCACTGCTGATAACCAAAGCAATCATTCCTTAGTAAGGCTGCGCTGGAGCCAGCAGAAGAAGTGATGGCCACAGCACTGGGCTACCCTGAACGGATGCTGCATGAATCTGAAGACTGAGTTGATTTGCTGTAAAATTTTGTCATGGCTAATGAGGTGAACTACCAGGTACAGGAAGCTGGCAGGACTAATTGGCTGCAATTAGGGGCCATATTTTTCTGTCAATGAACAGATTTTGCATACAAGCAACGATGTCAGGAAGTTCAGAAGAATCCATTGTGGCCTGGGCTTTCAAAGGCTGCAGACAAATGAGAATAGGTAGATTCAGAAGACAGTCATGACTTATTCAAAATGGGTATCACTCCTTAAACAGATGGGTTATCTTGACTTCAAGTTTTAGCAGGATCCCTTTCCTTAGGCACAACAGTGTTTTACAGGCAGAATCCATTTAATACATTTACCCCAAAGAAAGATTCAGGCCACACTGAGTAGATATAACCAGAACACAGAATACCTTCCAATGTATTCTTCCTTTTCTTTTAATATAATACTTTCAGGAACTGAAAAAGAAAACTGCATCTTCAGGAAGGACCAGGATGATCAGAACACAGTGGCTGTGCCAACAAGGGCTGGAGAAAAAAAATCAATCTCTAGGTAGACAGATCATGGAAAACACTGGAGCTAGTTTTGAGATTATGAGGAAATGTCAGTGCCGAGGCTAGTGCCGAGGCTAGCCAACATAGAAGGACACCTTTTTGCAATCCACTGTACCATGTTCTTGTGCAAGAAGGGGCAAGAGAAAAGACAGGACAGTGGAAGTGACAACAAATGGATACCAGCAAAACAGAGCAAAGATTCTTGTTTTAAAAATTGAAAGAATACGGAAAATGGATGGTAACATTTCTCATACTTGATCATAGGCATAGCTATGGGATGACAGGACCTTCTGAATGTTTGGAACGAAAACTGAAAAGGAAAATATTTTTTATATTGTGTAACTTTATTGTTTTAGAATGTACAGTCCCACGGGGAGCAAACCAGATGATTTTGACCATGTTAGCATTGCAGCATGTCTTCAAATGAAGTTGCCTCCGACATGTGGCAGCCTACCCAGACCTCCAGAGATGGTGAGGTCTCCTGGGTGAGGTTAGTTTGGGTCAGCAGAGGTTTGTGCAAAGTTGAGCCTTCTGTCTTTGCATTTTAGTAATGCATATTCCACCTCATTCTACATCCTTTTTATGCAATTATCAGGAATGTAACTCACTGTTCTCAGTGAGTTACGCAGTATAAACCACACTGATACGCTGGAACAACAGCTTTCTTAAGAGCCCAAGAGCCAGCTGGAGGATTTTATCTCTGGGTCAGGCATACTGGAGATGGCTGTCAGGCTAGCTTACAGGACCCAGAGCGCAGCAGACCTGCAGGGGAGAGTCAAATAAAGGCAGTGGGGTCATACTCCAGGAAGCCCCCAGAATTCATACTGCAACTTGACATTTTCTTAGGGCTATGCTACACTGGGGCCTCTGCTGCCCCTTCAGCAGGCCAGAACAGGAAGATGTCAAGTTAATTCAAGTCCACAATTGCATCCTCCTTTCCCCAGGCTGTGAATTCTCTACTATAGCTTTAAGAGGTGAAGAAGAGAATGTCATCCATTTATATATAGGTTACCAATGACATTAGCCATCTATTATCTATACAGAACCTGAAAGTCTGTTAGGTCATCTATAGGACCTTAATAGACAGGTCCTCCCTGCAGGACCTGTGGTTTGTATCGGGCAGCAAAAATCAGCCTAGAGTTGCACTGGTATTCTGGCTCTTCTTGGGCTACAGTATTAAAGAAATGACAATGTTGTAATTCTATTGCCTCTTCTCTTTCAGGCTGTACTTTATAACCATATTTACTGAATGCCAGCTCTGAAAAATTCTATTCACCTCAGGCAACTCATTTCTGATAGCTGAGTAAAATATCATTAATGCTTTTTTCATTACCATCAATCCTTGAGGTAACAGGCACTCAGGCAGAACCTGCACCTAGCTTAGCCCAGCCAGTTTCTCAAAACTACTTTGCAGTAGGCTTCTGTTAGAGACTGACATCTTTCCTCAATACCAATATTCTTTTTCAATAAAAAGGAAGAAAATAAAGTAGTTGCCAATAAGTTTTAAGAGAAATTTGTTCAAAGCCTGCAGTGGCACATTCTGCTTTGAAATCCATGATACTGTCATTGGTTTCAATAAGGAATGTTGGATAAAAACCCCATCACTAAACAGTCATTGATTCAAACAGACAGTTCTGCTTACAAACTGATGCATGTAATGGCTTCATGTTAACATTCAGATACAGTGAACTAAATTTTGATTGTATTTCTTTCCCCAGCAAGAGCAAAAAGAAAAAATGTTTGGTAAATATCTGATTAAGTAGCATTGAACCATATCTGATCATCTCCCTTTGAAAGTAACTCCACAGAGGGATTTAAGTGTTAGAATCCTCAGTATCACAGCGCCTAACATTTAGGTGGCGGGCTTCCAAAATCAATTCGACAGCAGGGAGCCAAGCTTACAGGCTCAACTTACCACGCCTAGATTAAAAAAGGCAAGATGCTGAGCAGAACTTGATGCAAGCTGTCCCATAAGAAATGCTGACATAAGACTGTGCCTCCTATACCAGGAAAAGAGCGTGAAAAACTAATTCTGATTCCAGAATTCAATGGATGGCACATAGGATATGTATGCCCCTTGTCCTGGGGAGGTCAAAACACTTGATTTTCAGACCTCTCCCAAAATGTTAACCATTTAGGCTAAAGATTTGTCTACCTCAGCTGGTTGCTTCTCTTTCTTTTCTTCTCTCACCAAAAAGTCACATCTTCCAAATAATCAAATCTGAGACTGGAAAGGCTGGAAATCACAAGGAGAAGTAAAACCCAAGCAGATCTGGCCAAACTTCTGAATATAACATTTCCTATATGCCTAGCATTAGCTTGGACAAGTTTCAGATGCAAAGATATATTATGACAATCAGAGATGCCTTCCTTACCTGTATGTGTTGGTTGCTGGTACTCTCCAGATCTGAATGCCTTGGAGAATCCCTTCAGCTCCTACAATCACGCTGAGGTTGGAGTTCCTGTAGGCATCGTTGCATTGGCTCTGCGTGGGGCCATAGGGTCCACTGGCACCACAGGTTGTGAATAACCAGTGATCTGAAATGAGGACAGATACAAAGCATGATCTGAACAGCTAAAGACCACACAGTTGTTCTGCTCTTTATTCACTGGACCAAGAGAAGAACCTGACCGCCGAGGTTTCAGCCGGAACAAATACTCTGAATTACCTTTTCACTAACTAATTCTGAAGTTGAGCTAAATTCCTTCTTATAAAAAAAGTTCACTGTATGAAATGGATCAAATAACTTGGCAGGACCTTAAGAAATAAAGTGTTTGGTATTTCTGAGAAACCTTTGTAATACAGTTTTGGCTATTCCAAAAAGCAATGCAAAACTAATACTTTAGGAAAGCTTCCCAGTGTAAGTACTGCCAGGAAAACAACGCCTTCCATCTTACTTCAAAATCTACACCACCTCTCCTCAAAACTCCCCTGCAAGGCTACTCTAGAGATTTTGCTACTGTTACTTGTTTCATATGGATATTTACCTACTTATTTTACTTATTTCTCCAATCCTTCTGCAATGAGTAGCAGTATAAAGTCTTAAAATTAGTAAATAGCCAATGGAAGAATTCCCCTCTCCTCCTCTGTCTCCAGTTTACCCTCCAAAAACCCAAGAATAACAGGTAAGAGCAGAAAAGCACCTAAGAAAGCAAGGTCGAAAAGTTCCTAAAGCAAAATGCTTCTGTAGCTCTGGTATCTACAATCTTGCACCAGAAATTACTTGTGCTTGTGCTTGAAAAAGCCCCCACAAACAACCCACCCCAAAACCAAAGGAAAATCTCATAGAAAGTGGAAGTTAAGAGACTCATTCTGTCAGCTATCACAGTGATTTAACACTGCAATATCCCACTGGGCTAAGCCACCTGTGCTGAAACATATGTTTAGTAAAGCAGGCAGGTAAGTGTCTTCGTTTGGAAAAATAAGAAGCCATTTGGATGTCTCCGGTGAAACATCAAACACATTGCAAAGGTAGAAGCAGGTGACCTTCAAGGGTACAATAAGCCCAAAACATGAGAGAATCAAAAGAGAAAACTGGAAGTGATAAAATCTAGGAGAGACCACAGCATATGCACACTGCTGCTATGGTCAGGCTTTATATTGCTGATTTACTCCCTTTAAATAAATCTCGTTCTTTAGGAATCTGCTTACCTGGCCTCGACATAACTATCTCTAGACTATCACATCCAACACAGCGCAGTTGGACCTGAAACTGGCAGCTCTTGATGCTCACTGGTTTCTAGTGAACTACATTGTATTCCAAAATGCTTTTTCATAGCCCTCTGTTTCCTTAAAAGCCCAGTGTCCCGGTGGAACAGGACAATTGTCCTGCTGCCAACTTTACACCTTCAGACTTTGAACTGAAGCAACCAGAAAAACTTTTGTTATTTTCTGCCTCTTGGACAGACTACAGGGATCTCACTTCAAATGCAGAGGCAGTATCAGGGTAAGAGCAAACAGTGTTGGTAATTTAAGATTAGTGAATGTGTACCTAAGGTCTTGGAATCTGGCTTTTAAGAGCATGGGGAATGAAAAATCCCAGCTATGTTAAGGCAGGGATTATGATGTAAGAAGCCTGGAGATGACTGATCACAGGAGGTACTTTCTGAGATTTCAAAAGCAGTCCTGTTGTAATTAACACACTGGTATATACAAGATTACACGTAAAGCTGCCCAGGTTCTGCAGCTGCTGCAGTCAGCGCTAACAGACATATTTACTTCCTCTATTCAGGTAGAGGGTGAATGGGAGAAGGTGTCTCAGAAGTAGCAAAGCTAAGCAGTGACCTTTGCCCAAAACACTGCAGTAGGAAGTCTGGCCCAAGTGAAGTCCATGGGGAGACTGCACCTGATTTGGACAGGCTGAGAGTTGAGGTTGTTTAGTCTAGAGAAGAGAAGGCCCTGGGGAGTCCTTATGGCAGCCTTCCAACACCTAAATGGGGCTACAGTAGAGATGGGGAGGGACTCCTTGTCCAGGGAGTGGAGCGACAGGATGAGGGGTAACATTTTTAAAGTGGAAGGGGGGAGATTTAGATTAGATCTCAGGAAGAAATTCTTTCCTGCGAGGGTGATGAAACGCTGGCCTAGGTTGTCCAGAGAAACTGTGGATGTGTTCACCTGGAGGTGTTCAAGGCCAGGCTGGATCGGCAACAAAGACAACTGAGGGATTAGAGCACCTCTCTTATGAGGAAAGCCTGAGATAGCTGGGACTCTTTAGCCTGGAGAAGAAAAGGCTGAGGGGAGACCTTATTAAGACTCATGCGTATCTGAAGGCCAGGTTGAAGGAGGATGAAGACGAACTCTTTTCCGAGGTTCCCAGTGACAGGACAAGGGACAATGGGTACAAGCTGGAACACAGGAAGTTCCCTTTGAATATGACGAAAATCTTTACAGTAAGGGTGACAGAGCACTGGAATAGGCTGCCCAGGGAGGTTTGGGAGTCCTCTTCTCTGCACACCTTCAAGACTGGCCTGGATGCAGTCCTGAGTAATGTGCTATAGGTAATCCTGCTTTAGCAGTGGAGTTGGGACTAGGTGATTTCTAGAAGTCCCTTCCAGCTCTGACAATTCCATGATTCCGTGATGGGGTTTTGAGCAACCTGGTCTAGTGGGAGGTGTCCCTGACCATGTGGGGGTTGGAACTGGATGATCTTTAAGGTCCCTTCCAACCCGAACCATTCTATGATTCTATGATTTGAACTAGCAAGGATTTCAGTAAAACCTGCAGACAAATGTTGTACAGCCTCCTCATCTGTCACTGCTGCACGGACTTGCAAACACTCCTCCTGTTTATACACACTTTCATATGCGATACTGAAAGCCAGTCCAACATGTACAAGCTTTGTCACTGAATTAAATGGGACAGAATATGGCACAGGAAGAAGTCACCCCTCATTTCAGCATAATTAGGACAGATGGGCCTTAGTTATAATTCTGGATACAGACTAAAACCCTTCTTCCTCTCTCCCTCTGCTCTCTTACACATTTCACAAAGCCAACCTTCAATCTGAAGATGTAACAGTAGCCCAAGATCTTAAACCACTCACCCAGTAACAAAATGGAGTACTGCCCATCTTAGGTAATCCAGCATTGCTTTTTTTAAGTGAGCATAACTATTCACTCCCTCTGAAGCATTGATTTTATCCTGATTCTAGAAATGACTGCAGCATGTCTCATGAGCTCAGAGAGAGCATTTCTATAGGTTGCTGCATGCCACAGCAGTTTGCAGTAATTCAATTTGAACCATTATTTTGATCTCCAAAGACTAAAGCAGCAATACTGAATCGAAAATCCTTAAACAGCTCGGTAAGTAGCACAGATTTTTTTCCATCGGTACACAACTGTGGTCTGCCGCATACTGCCCGGCACCTCCTTCCTTCTGCTGTGTGTGACAGGCTAGCATCGCTGGCACCTCACACTCATACCACGAGGAAATACATCAGGACTCTCCAGTCTAAATCTTCTCAAACAACTAAGCAGGTTACAGAAGTTCACCCAACTTCACACAAGTCACAGATGCCCAGAAACAGTCGAGCATTCACATGATGAAAAGTAACAGGTATTTAAACATAAGGTCCCTATATATTCTGTCATTGGCAGTTGCAAGATGCTAACTGGCTTTAAAAACTGGAAATTCCAGTTCAAGGTGGGAGAAAAAGAAAAGAAATCAAGATTATACACAGATTCAGAATTGGGGTACTACATTATTACTGAAAGGGATATTAAGCACTGGAACAGGCTGCCCAGGGAAGTGGTGGAGTCACCACCCCTGGAGGTATTTATAAGATGGGCGGATGTAGCACTTAGAGATATGGTTTAGTGCTGTCTTTTGTCAGTGTTAGGTTGATGGTTGGACTAGATAATCTGTAAGGTCCCTTCCAACCCAGGCAATTCTGTGATCCTGTAAATAATTTATACATCACTTCATTAGACGGAATCCCTGCTTTCACAAGAAATGTGAGGAAACATTTGGACTTCTGCCTGTTTGCCCACATGCCTGCTCTCCTCAAGCTCCCTGGCAATCTCCCCAACACGTTGCTACAGTCCCAGCAACAACATTTTGTAAGAAATGCCATTTTTGCTCTATTCAAATAAATTTTTAAAAACTCCCTCTTCCCAACTTTTCTTTCCAAATTAGATTTACTGATATATTTACACACACTGTCACTCATGACTATTTTCTTTTGCACAGAAGAAATTCTAATTTTCACACAGATACATAAAACACAAAGCAATCAAGGCACTGGATTTCAGCAAAAGGGAGCAATGTCCTGCTCTCGGAAAACAAAAAGAACAAAGCCCCACAAGAATTAAAATTCCTAATTCATTTGAAGCTCTGATACCACTTGCAGCCCAAGGCAGCACTGCTGCAGGCGCTGCTGCAAATAACAACAATGAAGAGAAAACAGGGGAGCAAAGCTGTAAGCACATTTGTACTTCTAACGTAGAAAGCAATTTCACTGGCACATATAGCACATAAACTCCATATCACAAAACAGACATAGGCATTTCAGCCCCCAAGAGCCTAAATGTATTAACTGGCATTCGTTAAATTAAGCTTGTTTGAACAGAGGTTCAATTCGTTCCAAACCAAAACTTCACCGTGATTTGAGAAAATTGCCAACCAAGCCCCTCACTGCTTGGCTGATTCTGGAACCAGAGTGATGTGTTAGCGAAATGCATCAGTGCTTTAAAACAATGTGCAGGCAGCTCATGAAATGTGCTGCCACAACAGCTATTCTCTGAGTTTCAGGCTATGTCTACTTCCAGCAGAGTAAAAAATCACATTAATAAGGGCTATAAGGTCTCACGCTTCAGGGGCAAAAGAACCCCAGTGGCTAAACTTCTGGAGGCAATTAATTTTGTTAGTTGTCCTTCAGGGAGTTCATTTTACTTCTTCCTCTAAGGCAGATGTCATCAAACTTGATACCATGAATAAGGAAAATGCTTGCTGCATCTATTCATAAAAACATTCACAAGCTCCCTTACGATATTTGGCCAATATGGGAAATTAGAGGCTTACAGAAAATCACCTGTCTTCCTCTTCACTAACACTTGGCTGCCATCGGCACCACGGCATGTGTGTGGGGATACAACCATTACTTGATGCGTGAACAATCTCTAATGTATTACCAGTAACTCCAGGGCTGGTCTGTGCTGAAAGTTTGTAGGCAAAATGTACTAGAAGTGTATGAAACATGTTCACTGATGTAAGGAAGGAAAAACTTTTCAATTTTGCTTTGGGTTCTGTTGTTTAAGTGTCCTGAGAGCAGTAATTTGATATTATGACCTTTTCCAGAACTACGTGTGCCAGAGATTAACGAGGTGGGGTGGGGGTTTGAAAGATGACGGTAAACAGCAGAAATAGGTTGTGCTCATTTTTGAACTGTTAAATGTGTCTACACAGTGATATTAATGGGTTATGAAATGATCACAGAAATAAGAGAGTCTTGCCAGCAATACCAGAACCAGTTACATGGGTACGGCCAGACTAACAGGAGGCGATTTTCAACTATTTATGGAGTTACTATTTCTACCTCTGTCTTTCCATTTTCTAAATGAGGGCAGCAATGGAAGATTTTAACGTGTTTTTCAGTTCAACAACAAGAGCATCTGCGGTGATGACAAACATGTGCCAGATCGATCCTAAGCAGCATTTCAAATAAATACTCAAAGCTTGATTCAAGCTTTAGATTTTTCTGAAGTGTCCATATAAAGGGAACACTACCAGGGCATCCTTGTAGGAAATTATCTGTGCTCAGTGTAAAAGGGCAAGGGCACTGCTTGCTTTGAACAGCAATGAGAACTGCTTGTTTCTTGCTACCTTTTGGCACCAGAAACTTGACATGCTGCTTAACAAAATTACCTTTAGTTAAGCAGCATGAAGAAAACGGATTTTTTTTCTCTTTTTTGTTCACTTAAGGAGATAGCAGGGGACTTCCTTAAAAGGTGTTAAGTGAGACATGCTTTTAATTTTCTTTAATTTGTTTGTTCACGATTACAAAGGAGAGTAGAAATGCATGTTGGATAACAAAGACCAAGTTGGGTGGAGGTGGCAATATTATTTAAAAACCTTTCCTGAGATTTATAGCAGTTTCTGCACAATATAAACTGCTATTCTTAAGAGTGGGAAGCTTTAAAATTCAATACAATTAATTCTGGAGAGCAATTATTCCAATTCAGCTTCACTATGTTGGGATCTGGTTGCATGTTGATTTTCATTATTGCACCTTTGCAATTTTCAATCCTACAGAGAAAGCAAGCGTAAACACTGCAATAAAGAAATTCATGCCTACATAGTCTGAGATCCTATCATCCATCTCCGAACATTTTCTATCACTATTCAGGATACTGCTTTTGTTGGGAGGAGGGCACTCAGCTGTTATTCACTGTGTTAATTGATGCTTAATACAAAAATACAATTCTGCAGATACCTTTATTGCATTATGCCAACAGTTCAGTTAGGATAATTGCACACAAAGAGCAACCAAATGTAATTTTGTTTTACTTAATACTCGCTCTGCTGTTCCTTTCAGCTCCTTCATCTGATTAACTAATGTGACTCAGACTTCTTCCGAGAAACAGCCATGTAAGTACTCGTAAGAGGACTCTCCCTGATGCAAAAGACAAAATTTGTGCAACCACTAATTCTTGTGTGTAAGACACCAGAGCTGAAGGAAAACAGTAATCCAGTACGGAGGAGAAAACGGGCCCTTACCATAAAAAAGACACTGAGGTGCTGGAGTGGATCCAGAGAAGGGCAACAAAGCTGATGAGGGGTCTGAAGAGTAAGCCTTATGAGGAGAGGCTGAGGGAGCTCAGGTTGTTCAGCCTGGAGAGGCTGAGGGGAGATCTTATTGCTCTCTACAACTACCTGAAAGGAGGTTGTAGAAATGTGGGAGTCGGTCTCTTCTCCCAAGTCACAGGCGATAGGACAAGAGGAAATGGCCTCAAGCTGCACCAGGGGAGGTTCAGATTGGACATCAGGAAAATTTTTTACACTGAAAGGGCTATTAAGCATTGGAACGGGCTGCCCAGGGAAGTGGTTGAGGCACCATCCCTGGAGGTATTGAAAAGATGAGTTGACATAGTGCTCAGTGACATGGTTTAGTGATGGGTTATAGTTTTATGAGAGTTAGGCTGATGGCTGGACTAGATGATCTCAAAGATCCCTTCCAACCTAGACAATTCTATGATTCTATGATTTGATGGCAATTTCCATCAAGAAACCATGGTCACACAATGGCTGGTGTATGTGCACATCAGATGGGACAAAACAATGCAAGATTGTGCAACCTGCTCTAGGGAGAGGTGTCCCTGCCCATGGCAGGGGGGTTGGAACTTGATGATCTTTAAGGTCCCTTCCAACTCTAACCATTCTATGATTCTATGATTTGAGGGGAAAGAAGGTTAATATTTTTGTACATTCCACAACACACCATTTTTGTACTGTGTGCCCGGACATGAGTAAGCTGTCAGTGGGACAGATGAAAAGCTGAAACATCAAAAATGAGGTTATCCTCATGGTATTTACAGCCTATTCAGAAGCACCACAAATCTTTAATTAAAGCTTGATTGCTCTGTGTCTTGTTATCTCCTTTCACCTACTGAGAATCCTATTTTGTCTCCTCCAGTTTCCATGATAGTAATTTGTTTACCTAGAGTTCCTCATTATTGCTCACTGTATCTTTATATGCCTGAATTTCCCATATTCTGGCCTTGTGTGTAGAAGGAAATTGCATTGGTTTGATATAAATTGGCTTTTTAATTGGTAGTTAAACTCCCTGTAGAGAAATGTTATGGTTTGAGCAGCTTTCAGTTTTACTTATACTAATACCTAATCAATTTAAAATGAAGCCAAAGTAAGCTTGGTTTACATGAAAATAAACAGTGCACAGATTTAACCATTTCAACTGAAAATCCTAGTTCCACTGAAGTTGCTTCAATTTTCTGGCATACACAGGTTTTCTTACAACCTTTTTTCAGGCTTCTTTCAGAATCAAGTTTCACCTGCAAACTTTCAGCAAGAAGCTGGTATGCCAGTAAATACCACATCATTAATTAACTGAAAAGGAAAAGCATTTGCATTGCTTGGTGATCATCTGTCTAATTGTCACTAGAACTGCAGGGAACTGTGTGACTTGAAACCTATAAGAATTGTTCTGTGTTGTTCCTGGTCATCATCAAGAAACCTGAGACTGGAACACCACCGTATCAGTTGTAGCAATTTTGGGTCTTACTCTCTACACTGTGCATTCATCACCCTGTGTGACACACTGACAGCGGTTACAGATTTCTGGAAGCTTTAGGTTCTTTCACAGTGTTGAGCCTTTGCGGTACTTATCCTGGAGGCACCCCAAGCCACGCTAAGCAATGGCAAAGCCTGAAGAAGTAATTCCCTGGGTACAGGGCCTGAGAACAGAAAGAACAGGGAGGTTGGTAGTGATGCCTATCACTTTCTGCTGAAAACCAAGCACAAGCAATACTGGCAGGTGCATACAAGAGGTTGTTCTTAGTTACAAAGGAGTGAATCGAGGCCCATACCCTTGAAAGCAGGGGAGCTTCTTTGGATTTACTGTCACGTAATCAAAGCAGTACCTGTCTTTCAGATTGTTGCTTCTGCTGTGTAGGCTGATGGGACTTGGGGAGGGCATTTTATTATCCTGTTGTCTTCTCAGCTATGGGAACACAGTTGTTTTAATATGATTTCTTAAGAAGGAAATATTATAGCCTGCGATCCATCACACAAGCCAAAAATCACATTAGCTGTAATTACTTTTGGCTGAGCTGATAGTGGTCAATGCAGTCTTTGAGACTTCAGGGTGGTGCTGATGCTGTTGGTCCACTCACACAGCAGTAAATACGTGGCCATCAACGTAAAGGCCTTGACAGACTCAGCCTAAGGTTTCCTAAATACATTACAGGATGAAGAAAGAAACAAGATTAAAGCTGGGAAAATTAATAGCCCAGGGTCCAAAGAAGCATTCGTACTGTTTACTGAGACCAGGGACTCAGTAACACAAAGGAAAAAAGTGATTCAGTGCTGGGAAGACCCTCAGAAATGCAGTGACTTGCCACTGCAGGAAGCTGCAGCTCAGCTTCTCTGTTTTGTGCCCTGCCTACACTGAGGGAACAAAGACGAGGAAACTGCTGAAAGAGTTATTTCAAACCTCAAGGGCTGAAGAAAATTTTAGACAAAACTTGCACAGGACTGAGGATCAAGTCCAGAAACTAGGTAAGCTGGTTTAGATGCTGCAGGAATTGCCTTGAATTTTCACTCCAAGGTCATAACAAATTATTTGAATTGCTCAAAATACCTTGGTGACCTTCTCTTCTACCTCCAGGCAATCTGATTCCCATTATTTCTACTATCCACATATTTCTTTAAATTGCACTCCTCAGACAGGACAGTGAGCAGAAGATCTAGATGTCCCATCATTTTCAGGTCTAGTGAGAATCAGGAAACCACAAGATTTCTAGCCTAACACCCACACACCCACTTTACATTAACTGCATTCAAACTTCAGGCCATTCTCCAATCTGAACCTGACATCTAATGGCTTTTGCATTACTAAAAAAGTACATACTCTGGAAGGAAACGTTCAGTGGCCTTAGGGAACTACATCACCACCTAAGAATTTATGTTGCGATGAAAAGTCAGCCACAAGTTCACAGTCTACACCTGTGTATGGATCCTACCACAAGATACTGACCTAAGAGCAATACTGAAAGCACTTAAAAGTAAAAGGCGGCTCCATTTACAGGCAGGAAACAGAGTCACAGATATTGAAGGGAACACTTCAAAGGGTTTGCAAAGAGAGTGTAAGGGTCCTTTTAGAAATTAGACCTTTGTGACCACCCCAAGCTCACATATGAAATCTGTAATGGAGCTAGAGAGATGCTGTAGTTAAAGCTACATAGCTGAAGCATGTGTCCACTCAGCCCAGGATCCTCTCATATGGGCTCATTCCCTCTGTCGCATTCTCCTGAGACTCCTGATAGTGCTCCTGCACTTTTCTTGCTGTATTATAGAATCATCGAATGGTCTGGGTTGGAAGGGACCTTAAAGATCATCCAGTTCCAAGCCCCTGCCATGGGCAGGGACACCTCCCACTAGAACAGGTTGCTCAAAGCCCCATCCAGCCTGGCCTTGAACACCTCCAAGGATGGGGCAGCCACAGCTTCTCTGGGCAACCTGTTCCAGCGTCTCACCACCTTCACAGGAAAGAATTTCTTCTCGAGAGCTAATCTAAATCTCCCCTCTTTCAGTTTAAAAACATTACGCCTTGTCTTATGGCTCCACTCCCTGATTAAGAGTCCCTCCCATCTCTCCTATAGCCCTCTTTAGGTACTGGGAGAGGCTCTACGGTTCTCCTGAAGCCTTCTCTTCTCCAGGCTGAACAACCACAACTCTCTCAGCTTATTCTCATAACAGAGGTGCTCCAGCCCTCTGAGTATCAACTCAGGAAGCGAAGCTGGTAAGAAGCATGGAAGGAAGCCGATTGAAATAGAAATGCACATGTAAAGCCCAAACCAGATAGTGTGAATGTGCATGCAAAGCCCAAGTGAGAGAAGACACAAACATTTGGGAGACAGTGATGTGAGAGGGAGGGAATGGAAATCTTGCATCTATTTGGCCAGTCTGCTACAGTTAAGCTGGGAAGGGGAGCTGGGGGACAGGAGAGAATGAAATAACATTGCCCATACAAGACTGATATTTCTAACTAGCTAAAAATAATGTTTTTAAATAAAAAGTCCAGTGCTGTATTCATTCAAATGGGCAATGAAAATATTACTGGCAAAGCAAAGCTATGTTACTTCAAACAAAACATGTATTAACTTGAGATGGCTATTCAGTTCACCACATGATAGACTCGGTCAATTTGGACACTTTGTTTTCACTCCTGCCTATTTTAAAAGGACCCTGACACCAAACAAACCTGGCTTTCAGTTTAAAAGCATTTTTCACTTCAAGAAGAGGCTCACACTGGTTCTTTCTTTCACCAGTTTGCAATTGAAATAAAAGTTACAGTTAACAGCTAAAGGTAAGTGCCTTCGAGAGCTTGTTGTGTTGTGTTTGTAAGGGACTTGGGAAAAGCTCGTCATGTTTAACCCCAGCCAGCAGCCAGGGCCATGTGCCTTCTTGTGCAGTTCTCACCCTTCCCCTAGAAAGGCAGGGAGAGGAGGGAGGAAATAAATGGGAGGGGAGAAAACCTCACAGGTTTAGATAAAGAAAGTTTAATAGTTTGATAGAAACAATAACAGAAAAGGAAAATAACAATATTAATAATAATTACACAAGTCAGTCTCACTGCCCGGTGAATTTGCAGCACCCGGAGCCGTGATTTTTGGTTTTCTAGCCCCCTAGCCAACCCCCGTTTATATACTGCACATAAGGTCTATGGTAGGGAATATTCCACTAGCCATTCAGTTGTTTGGTCCTTGCTTCTTCTCAGCTTCCACTGGAAGCTGTAAAGAGTCCTTGAGAATCATAAACATCACTTAGGAACAAATTACACAACATGCATTACTGACATTCCTTTCATGGCAATCACTAGAAAGAAAATTAACTTTTTTCCTGCTGAAATCAGGACAGGCCTGAACAAAGGCTTTGGTAAAAAAAAAATAAATAAAGGAATCATATTGCATTCAGCCACATCTAACTGAAATCTGTAGTAGTTAGAAATCTCTGCTATCTGAAAACACTTCTCAGACCAGACAATTACCTGCTGGACCAGAAACAGGGGCAGTGCTGAGCTGGAGATTTCCCAGAAGCCTTTGTTCCCATCCAAACTTCTTCTGGCCACCTCTACTGGTGAACAAGTTGCTTGAGTCTGGAGTGGTACCTCGAGGTGTCTTCTCTCCACTGACTAGAAAACAAGAAGTCACAGACTAGTTTATCACTGAGGGTGGCTTATAATCCAAAACTGAAGCTAAATTAAGGGCTGGGAGGCTTCTCTGCTGAGAATAAGAGCCTGCAGTCACAGAATACAACACTATTAAAAGGAAAGGGTAGATTGACTTTCTATTACTGTTATGGGAACTGTGACAAAAGTAAAATAAACAAGAATGTGTGGTGAACAAAACAGCAAGTGAATGAAGCTACAGAGCAGAAATACAGAATACAATCTTTGACAACTGTTAGAAAGTTTTAGTCAGTAAAAGTATGTGGAATCTTTTAAAATTACAGCCCAATTTCAAGATCTCTTTAGAATATGGGAACCTGAAGTACACTGTACTGCAAAGAAACCTAGGAGTCTCACTGCACCAGTGGAAAAACTCACAGCCCCAGACGATGCAAATTAACATGTCACAAAGCAGATTAAATATTCTGCTACTGGATGAGGAAATTGTTTAGAGGTTTTCAGTCAGAACAGGACTACAGAGGTTGTAGCTTCAAGCCTAGGAAATGAAAAGACACCCTTGAGTTCTACTGCTCAATGCACCCAATGCAGAAGTTTCATGTGTTCAGAGTAGCAGTCTCCCCATCGTCAAGTAAATCATTGGTCTGAGGTACTGAGTGACAGATCATTGAACACATTTACAAATTAAGCAATTCGCTATGCATGAGATGTGAAAGATGAGCCAGACACAAATACTCAGTAAAAATCTAAATGGGGTGAAATCTGGCAGTAGAGGTATGGACCGGCATATTCTAGAGGCCATGCAATCACAAAGTCTGGACCAGAATCCATATTTTTCCCAAGAGCAGAAGAGAGTGAAGATTCTACTTTCCGATTCAGACTTAAATGCATGTCAGTCCAAATAAAATAACCTTGTTCTAATTTAACTGGAGTATTGTGCCCAATGTTATTGCAAAGTTAGTGTCAATCACCGAATGCCTGTCTTTCCCTAGCCAGAGTCCAACTGTCATTCATTTTGATAACTGTCACACAGCAAACCAGGTCGTGTGGAACTCTGTAATCACAGCTTGGCTTCTGCATCAGCCTGGGTGGATAGGTGATGCTACCGTCTCAGCTGGAAGCCGACTCTCCCACACCATATGTCTTAACTACCCATTTGCTGCCAAACTTGGAACCCCTTTGCCAGTCAGCTCCACTAATAAGGCCTGCATGTGAGCAGTCTCCTCCATTAAGCACAGCTATTTCTGAAACACACCTTTAACTTTCAAGAATCTTTTGAAGGTAACACCACTTAATCCCTTTCCCACAGTTTCAACCCCCTTCCAAATTTCAATTACATGGCAAATAAAAGACAAGTCACTTGCAGATAAAAGGAAAACTTACTTGTTAAATAACAGTCCAGACTAAGGGAGACATTGTCAAAAGCAATAATGGCATCAGATCCTTCTTCCCATGAAGCGATGATCTGAAACCAAAACCTGCACAGATTGGAAGAACAGGGATTATATTCTGTTAAAGGGATGAAACTCTGAGCTCTTTGCAATTAAATCAGTTTTAGCATGGGGGAAAGAAGCTTTTCTTTTCACATATAAAAGTATTAAATTGACAGAGAAAGTAACCTCACCCATAACAAGTAAAGATGATCTGAGGAGAGGAGCTGTATGTGAATATAGGTAGACAGAAAAAAAGAATGCAGCCTCTTTTCCCTCCAGAGGCATATAACTGGAAGCTGATACAAGTCTCTCTGTCGATAGAAAATAAAGTCCCCTGGCTTCTGGGACAGAAAAATAAATAAATCAGACACCTAAGTGATTTTATTCTCACAAGTGATTTACACCCCAAAGTGTTAAGAAAAATAAGTAGGCTGGGGCTCCTGAAGTCATCTAGAGTTTCTAAAAGGAACTGGCAATCAAAGGCTGAAATGAATTTAGAAAGTATTTGGTGTTGATCCATCCTTTAGGAGGCAAAAGATATCTAACAGTCCTGGCAGTCACAAAAGAGAGGAACTGACACCATGCAGTCCACAGGAAGAGCAGAACTCATTATCCCCTTGTAGAAGCTGGGCAGGTTTGCCTTATATCACTTCCACACTCTCAGCTGGCTATTGCCAGGAAGTTTTGCTGCTCCTACATTAGCAGAAGAAAGATAACTGTAAATTCACCCTCAGTGATACTACAAGTCAACAGGAAGAGCAAAAATAACCCACAATCTAATACTTCAAATCTGATAGTATATTGACCACGCATTAATTTAGTGTACTTATGGATTTAGATATTCTCTTAGCTTAGCAAGTTAATGTTCTCCCAATGCATACCTGCCACATAAAACCATAATACTCTGCTTAAGAAGGAGAACAATTTCTAAAAGCATCCAGCCATGGCCTAGAAGTGAGGTACAATGCTGAGAGGTTGCATCAAGACTATAAAAACATATGAAACTATCATATGCTGTAGAACAAGCTGTAAGAGAATACAAAATATTATTTAAATCTCATTCTCAGTTGTATCTTGATGTTTTACACCAGCAGAAGTTCAGCTGTTCATGGGTCTCCTTAATGGAGATATATGGCTGATGGTTTCTGCTTTATCTTTTACATACAAGTGATCAGAATGTGACCCAGAATGTGAATTCTTGCAGGTGTGCCCATTAAGACAAGAAACTGCTGATAGAACAAGGTATTTTTGAGGAGTAACAGTAGAAATCCTGTTCCTTTACTGCACCAAGAATCTGAACACCAGTAGAATTTTTTTCTTCTCTCAGACTCCAGCCCTTTACACACAGGACTGAGTCCAAAATATTTTCTCTCAGCTTTTTGCCTGCTATCAGTATTCTTACATTAGTCTTGATGTCTCCTACCATTTTTAGAATCTACCTCTCCTTTACCAACAAACCAACCTCACAAACCAATTTTCAAGTGAAGTTTCTCTGCTTATTTGTACATTTATTTTGTGAGAGGACATTCCTGTGTTTTGAATGAGGGTTTTGACCATTTCAGCCACCTGACTCTGTCAACAAACATCACCAGCTTTCATGCTGTTCTCAAATACAGTGCAACTTCCACCACCAGAGATAGCAGTGAGGTTTGTCATAACCCAAAACAGACCCCAGGGATACATGCACCTTTTGAAGACATTGAGATTGAAGTGTGATCTTCTGCAACTGGTGCTCTTGCTAAGCTATACAGACAGGGACACAGTCACAAAAGTTGATCCAACCAAAGCAAAATCTTCAAACAGAAAAGGATCCTGAGAGGTGCAAAGGGTTTAGAACAGAACACAATCCGCAATAAAAAGGAGTTGATGAAGTAACTGTGTTTCTCCTTCTTTATTTCTGGTAGAGTAAAACAGTAATGCTTCAATACTGAAATGTCTTGCTCCTTGGAGATATGCATTGAACTTATGGAGAGACTTCTCTAAACTGGACTTTTTTTATGTTCTAAAGACATGAGCAGTTGCCATGAAAGAGCAGGTGACTGACACAAAGAAGAGTTGGTATGGTAAAGGAAGAGTATCCCTACTATCAAAGGAAATTCCAAACAGCAAGACATAAATTTCCTCACTAAATGATCCATCTTGATCAGCTCAAAACGTAGCAGCTCCATTCAAACAAATCCAAAGATCACAAAAGTGTACTTTTTTTTGCCTTCTCAATGCATACAAAGCGCAAGTGCAGTCTAACGTTGCCAGAAGCCTAACAGTTCTGAATTGGTACACTTGAAACCCATTGTGGGTGTGTCTAGGAGAACTTGAAGGAACATAAAATCCTTGGATGCTAAACTGGTTTCCAAGTACAACAGCTGTCCTCCCTCTTTGCTCCTCAGTTGACATCTCATGACACTTCAAATGAAAGTACAAGCTCTAGCATAAACATAAGTTGTTCAGTTCAAGACATGCCATGTGAGTCTTAAACAAAAGCTGTTGGACAGACAAAGTGGGCTCTGATCTCCTCTTTCCTGTAATTTACTGGGCCAGCAGCAGAGATGAATGAACTGTATGGGAAACAGGTCCTGAACCACCACAGTTCATGTCACAGTCTGGTGTGCTATGCAGAACCAGGACCTATGGCAGGTTGTAAATTACAGGCTCTAGCTCAGCAGAGGCTTCTCCCTCCATGTTCTGGGCTGCTGAAATCTCCAGGAGGAGGTAAAGGGGGCATGGATTCGGCTACAGGTCTTTCAGGAGGCTGCATCTGAAAATCAATGCTCTGCACACAGTGAATCTTGGTGCTACATTAAAGGGACCAGTGGAACTGAGTCTTTAAGGCATTTGATCTTCGGCCCGTGTCCAGGGAGTGCACATGAAGTGCCATTTGGAGATGTGGACATTTTTTGCTATGTACTTGCTTTTCTAAGGTGCTAACTGAAGCTGGGAAATTAATTACAAACAAGCAGTTCTTAGACATGGTCCTCCACATCAGCTTTTCCCTCCATTTCTGCGGATTTTAGCTCAGGTTGCATAAAAGAAGCATAGATACTTCTGCAAAGACTACTTTGTACATGGCAACTAAGTACTTTTGAAAATAGCTCTAGGCGATTTCCTTAGCAGAATCTATGCTTCATGCCCCAAGGTATTATCCTTTGATGCACTGCTCATGTCATGCCTCTTCAAACTATAAAGGGTTGTTCCTCTGAGAATTATCAAATGTTCAGCCCCTAACAGAAAGGCATGATACAAACCAGTATTTCTGTCACTGAAGGCAGTGTCCTCTAACATGACCATGTAAGAACACAATAGGTGTATTTCATTTCATTCAAGTTAAGAGACAGCCTTGCTGATCTCACCTGCATTGGGACCAGAACACTTGAGAAGTTTCCTGAAGTTCACCAGGGACGAAAAAAAAAAGGACAGAAATGCCTCCAAAATAGAAAAGTCATGTGAATGTCAAATACTGTTAGGACCATCAGTACTGCTCCAGTTGTCTATTAATCTCTTTTTTTTTTCTAACATAAATGCAGTTTCAGTACAAATGTTCTCTCGAGATTAGCATTTCTGCAACAAATAGTTCATCTTTTTCTTCTCTCCAGTTTAACCCCACTATTAATTTAGAAATATGATGTCTTTCAAATTTCATTGAAACAAGATCATCAGTTAACCAACATTTCAATCATTAGCTTTGGTGGTTTTAGCTTAATGGGCTAATTAAGGGAAATTTAATCAAAACTGAAGACGAAAATGTCACACATCAGTGAGACAGAAAAAAAACCCACAGACAAACTCATTCCCTTGCCCCCTCCTTTTTTTTTTCTTTTCTCCCCTTTTGCTTTGATCCCTGAAATCAATGAAACAGCCCCCTTTGACTTTGCTGCAAGCTGCTACTGAAACCACAGAAGTGAATGTTATTGCATTGACTCAGTAAAATGCTGATGGTGACGTTTCACTGATATTTTTGCACAAATCAAAGTCTCAGCCAATACTTCAGCTGGTACCTGTACAGTATAGATACTGGTCCACAGCACCATGTAAACATAGTCACTGCAAACACAGATGCTGTGGGGGATGGTCATGAAAGTGTCTTCCTGAAGACAATAAAAAAGGAGCAGTAAAATTAGTGCTGGCAGGTTTCTTTTAACTTTGTTGGTTAATAAATCCCAGCAACTTCCTCATATAGAATCCAAATACTCATCAGATGTTTTTGCAAGTTAGATTTCTTCATAGGAATGAAAATACGGCTGCCACAAAAGGCTTTAATAACTTGGATATTAGAAAAATCACTGCTTGAGGAGTGGTGAAAATGACTTCTTATCTATCTCTTCTTTTGTTCTACTTGACCCCAGGAGCACAGCTAGGAAAAAAGTTCCTTAGATGTATGACAACTGGGAAGTACAAGTTACATCCTGCAGAGCTGAGTGTCGGCTCAGCTGTGAATGCAACAGTTTTTTCTTTTTTTCTCCTGTTTTTAAAAATAAAAATCTATTTGAGGCAGATGGGAAATGCTTTACCGGGTGGACAAAAAAAACCCAAACCCTAATTCAAATCTCCTCTTTGGGGAACATCAGCTTGGTTGTCTGAAGGATAGAAGTTTTATGTAAATTCAAAAACCACTCGAGGGTGACTACTGATCAAATATTTTACAGCTGCAGATAAGAAATGGTACCAAAGGCATAACAAATAAGTTTTTTGTGGTTTGTTTCTTTGGCCCAACCTGTAAAATATGAATCCAGATGAACAGTTCATTGAAAAGTATGACCAAGAATATTCCGACTCAGTTAAAGCTGACGGAAACAGGATAATATTAAAGCCCATTGAATGGGCTGAAATTTTCCCCATTCCTCAGGATATTTGAATCCTGGGTTTTATTTCAGTGTGGTCAGTATTTGAGCTCCATCAAATCATCCTGGGTTTTCTGTTCAGTTGTTCTTTTTGCTGACTTATTTTTTTCTTTATCCTAACAGAAGACTGGTTCCCCCCAAAATATCTGGGCCTTTACAGACTGAAATATAAAGCTAAAAATATGAAAATACATCTACAGTTATGTTGGTATAACCTCCACAAGGACAAACTGTTTTGCTTATCTCACCTATCCTTAGGGCTTCATTGCACAGAAACACTAGTTTTTGGATGCATTATATCATCTTCTGTTTGGAGGGAAATAAAACACATCCTCCTTGAATTGAAAACCTCAGAAAGCTGGTTTTGCACAAATTCCGCAGCCCCCTCCCTTCAGTAACAACTCTGAATTCCACCTAAATATTGTCCCTGGCTCACACAGACAGTTCAGGTTCCCATTAGCCAGACTCAGGCAGCTGTCTTCATGCCATTACTTTCAAAATGCTCATAATCTTTTTTTTTTTTTTTTTTTTCTTTTTCTCATAAAGACAGGGATTATTAACCAAGATTGAATGTTAATCTCCTCTGTACTCAATCCCCCATGCAGTGACACGATCACAGCGTGCCTGTATGTACAGATCCCATTTCATAACTTGTAATGTTTTGCCTTTGACGGAACTGATTTCTCTCTCTACCTGGCTAAAATAATTATGGCTGAACCTGCTTGAGACTAAGGTACTTACAGAACAGAGAAGTTTCAGGTCACTAACCCTTATTACATTGAGGTTCCCATTAACTTCTCTGTTATAAATGATACATTGTTAGCTCACTTCACAAAGGAATACTCACTATTTGGGATAAAAGACATTCTTAGGTGGAATGAGATTACTTGGAGAAATATAAGTATGTTAAACCAAACTCAGTTACAGTGACAGAATTGCCATGTAGGAAGTTACTTAATAGCTAGTAATGAAGGCTGAGATTCAAAGCTGTTATTAAAGGCAATCTTGCAGAATACATACACGCACAAAATCTGTCACAGGTACTCAGCACATGCTGCCACCAAACCCGTTTTTTTCAGATGAACAGAACAGCCATCAGCAGAATAAATCTATTTCTGAAGTAGAACAGCAGCAGTCAGAGCTTAAGTTACAGAGAAGAAGAGCAGCAATATGGGCATTAAAGTCTCACTGTTTTGAACAAAGTAATGTGGGACCACCTCAGAGCAATACAGGCTGGTCTTGTTGGTTGGATATAAGAGGAAAGAATGAAGTGTAGATGCAACCAATTAATATATACCCGGTAATGTTCAGGGAGATACATGTCTAGCCTGTATGGAAGGTCCCTGTTTCTTCCTAGCAGAATGGGAAGGAAGTTCAGGAATAACAAGAGACAAACAGGCCTCTGGGTACAAAATGTTGCCAAGAATTTAACTTTTCTTTTTCTTCCTTGATGGGAAACCTGACACCCAGAAGCTTCTTAGGAAGAAAATCTGAAAGGGATGTGAGGAAAAAACAAAGCAGCACAAGAAGAAATTATTAGACAAGAAAAGTGCTTAGCCACAGCTGACAGACATATAGCAGAGCACTGTGACCATGAGGCAACTTCTTCTGCCTGCTCTTTTTACTGCAGCAATGAGCGAGGGATTCCCTAGCTGCTCTGGCTGCCACTGAGATAAGAGCTGTGGAAGGAGTAAAGGCAGAGTAAAGCCATTCTGTTCTGTTCACTCCCAAGGACTGAAATGGAATCCCACTTTGATATGTAGATGAAAAACTGATGAGCACCAGTGTAGTTCACAAAAACCCAGCAAGGCTGGAATAGGTAAAGAAGCCAGTTTAAAGAAAGAAAGAAAGTATCATCTTCTGGGCATGATTTTTGACTCCTTGCAACAGAATATGAGCTTCTGAAGTAACTTAAGTCTGTAGACTTTTTTGCTTTTTTGTTCAGGAAGGTCACATCCATACCTCACCTTCCAGGAAAATCCCAGTTTTCTCTTGCAATATAATAAAATTTCTCAGGAAGAACATAATTCTGAAGCTCTCTGAGTACAATGTGACCAAAAGAAAATTGTTTTTTACTTTCTGAACATGCTGCTCTGTTAAAAGGACAAAGACTCTAGTCTTGCTATCAGTGACAAGACAGACCTCAAGTAAACTCCTTCTCTTACACCTCCTTCCCCCATCTGGCAACTACTACTTACGACTGGCTACAAATTTATATTTCTCTTCCTTTATCAGAAGACTACACTGAGGTTGGATAGGTTACTATTAATACTTGCTATTTTTACCACATTCCTCTCACAGAAGTTACAGTAAAATCCTTAAAGAAAAGGTCAGGTTTACAGAATATAGAGAATATAGGCTTTGAAAGACTGTTCTGGTCTGAGCTGGCCTAGGTGGAGTCTGCTTCCAGGCAACTCCAGCCAGGTGGCATATGGACCCACAGGACATTCAGTCTGTGTGCTGCTCCACGTGGCCAGCTTCAGCTTCACCAAGGGAGCAGAAATCAAGAGATTGAGAGTTTACTTCTTAAAGCATTATTTTGCCAGTCAGGCTTCAGCCTATTAGAGCTAATAATTTTCCACCATGTAGCAAAACAGTTGCCAGGTGGGTTGATAATAATAAGCATTGGCCTACAGTAAGCTCCAGAGAATCAGTTTGTTATACCTGCTTGTATTTTATCTATGTGATATACCTTAACTATAATGTTATACTAACAGGATGTCTAATTATTAGCTACACAAATCACTCATCTTCAATTACATTAGGCTTCTGTTTGCTCTTGCTGTCACATTCCTGTGACTACATCATTATTAAAATTTAAATTTTTATTTACTTACTAACTAAAACCAAATGCATAAAAAAGCAAGCCTAAACTACCAACTACAACAGAGCTTTCAAGACTCTGCTTCCTACTTGCCTTTCTGTGAATTTAAAAAAGAACAATCCTCAAGAGGCTCATCACTTATCATCAGAAAACAAACAGCAATTTTCCACCAAATAAAACAATTTTACAATAATGCAGTTCTTTACTTTTAACTCAAATATTTTAACACTGCATTAATGTATAAATTCCAGTGAGTAAAAATAACCAATTCTCTAGCTGTCACTAATCTGTGCAGATTACCCGATTTGCAGATACTGTGTTCTTCAGGAAAGGGTAGGGGGCTCCATGGGGGCCAAATGAAGGATTGTTAGTTCATGTTGACTGTATTTAAAATAGTTAAGTTAATAGCAAGTTAAAATACAGCACCTCTGGAGACTTCGCCTTTTGCCTCTGGTAGGAACAACCTGTTCATCCAACAGTTTGAGAAGCTCTTGCCCACAACTGGCTTCTTTAATTGTAGCTGCTTTGACAGTGTATCCTTCACCAGGCCCTTTGCCTTTCCTCTGCCACAGACCACATCGAGCATTAGGAATTGGGTTCCCTTTCTATTACCCCCCACACTACATGAGCCGAGGCTCAAGGCTATTTCACTAACACTCTCCAGAACATAGAAGGATATCTAACTTCGGAAAGATGGAAAAAGTCAGGACTTCAGCATTTCTTATGGCTGCAAAGAATAGGTAAGGCCCCACACAGGGTGAAATTTTACCTGTGTGCTTTCCTAGGGATCAAATGGGAGAAAAGAAGACAATCCTCTCCTTATCATACTCTTGGAAATTGTGTGCCCAGGGTTGCCCAGGCCAACACAGCACTAGAAATCTAACATCCCTCAGTCTCAGTTCAGCTTCTTTGTCATATTCCTGCCTACTTTCTGTTCCTGCCAAATCACCTGAAATGTTCCAGCTGTGATTTTCTGCCAAAATATAATTTCTCGCAAAAGCCTGAGGGACATCAAACATTTAAGAAATGTCTGTTTCTAAAGATAGAGCTGATCTAATTTCTTGGAAGTCTTCCTAATGATTCTTCGAAGTGCTATAAGCCAAACATGGAAATTATGGCTAAGCAGCTTTTGAACAAGCATTCTTTTGAGCACTTTTAGAGCATATTATCTTGTTATTAATAACACTTTCCATTTGGCTTCCCAATCACAATGGAATGTGCTTTAATTTTGTATGGAACTAGTACACTGGTGTGCTTTATTCAAGACCTTGACTTCTGTAAGATGATTTAAAGCTTCAGCTCCTCCTGTAGGAATATCTGCGATATCCCGCGTCTTCTACTGCTGACCCTTGCAGCTACTGACACAGGAACCAATTAGAAAGAGACAGACACAGCAAGCTTTCAACAGCACCAGCATCACATTCGCATCAATTAAATACCTCTTACAGTTCAATAAAACTGTCATTTATCTCCAAAGTATACATACTGCAGTCTCTCCAGTACCCTTTCAGTGCACATTTCCATAGAGTTCCTTTCTACTCTGTACATCAGCTCAGATTTCCTAAGAAGCAGGTGAGAAAGATGCCTGCAGTATTTTCAAGTCTCACAGGAGATTTCTTCCTTCCCAGGAATGACTAGTTTCAACTAAATTGATCTTAAAAAAAAAAAAAAAAATCATTAATATAGTGCACTTTCTGTGAATAAGTAAGGACAAAAACTTTTCAAGGGACAGGAAAACCTCAAAGTTTTCCTTGCTTATGTTTTAACCTCCAACAAAATCCCTTCCCTCATCGAACCCAGTTGCCTTTCTCTGTAAGTAAGGGGGAAGTCAGAGTGTCAGCACCGCATTGTCAGTCGAATCTGTGATTCCACAAGAACCACTGCCAGCCTGGCTCCTAAGATCAAAGTATTCTCTGTCTGACTCTGCAACCAAAGAGAATTTAAAGGCAAGCAATAGTATAAGAGTACAGAATAATTCAGGTACAAAACATTCCCCTGGCAACACGAGAAAATAAATCACATAAATAATAATGGCAAAATATACCGTTCTTCAAAGGAAACTTAGCATAAGGGAATGAAGCAACCAGGTATTTTTATAAATGGTGCTTCAGCAGTGATTGCACAATAAGCCTAATGCTGGTATTTTTAAAATCTTTGACGCACACATATTAATTATACATTCAGGACCAAAGCGTTAGCAGTGTCCTTGTTGTATTTGCAGCCTACATGCATCCCCAAGAGCCAGCAAGATAAAAGACATATTCATACAATGTTTGCTCAAACTTCTTACAGGGCAAACTATCCCTTAATGAAATCCATTATTTCTAGGGCACAGATTTCCAAAAAGACAAAGGACACCACTGCTCATGACATGGATTGTAGATGAATCTTACAGCCTAAGGGCCAGGGCAGCAGGAGGTGAAGTATGTCTGTGCCTTCTCCATAAACAGCAGAAGCACACAAAAAGTAAACAATGAACAAGAGTATTCCCTTAAAGCTGACTTGCAAGAAACAGCTAAAACAACACTCTTTAAATAAGCATATGTTACCAGATCAAGCATATGCTACCAGATAAACCTTTTATGCTTAAAGCCAGAATACAGTCATAATTGAGACAGTCCTTTATTAAGCTGAGCCTCCCGCTACAGCTAACACAAAGCTATTCAGATGCATTCTTGTCTGATTTTCAGCAGGTTCTTCTCCCATCTCTCTCATCCTCAGAGTTAGACACATTGAATGCCAGAGACTTTGACACCCAGAAAAAAAGTCAACTGTGGAGATCACATCCAGCTCCAGCAAACCACATAAGAGGATCAAACACGCTACATGCAACAGTACGTGACAAGAATGATTATTTCCAGGCAATGAAATGGAGAATCAGGAGTTTAAGCACCTTGCTGTAGACTACTCAGTGACCCAGAGTGTGAACCAGTGCCACCACTCAGGAGTTCTAACAGTGGGTGCTTTGTTCAAACCTCTCAGTTATTCTCATTCCCCACCTGCAGCAGAAGATACCTCCTGGGCACAAAGCACTTCATCTCCCTGAGGGAACCACTTTCAGCAGCGATGCTTGCCATTGTCATTGCCAGGTCACTAGTGATGAAATGACTGATCACCATGAAGTATAATGATGAGGAGACTCATACCTATCCAGTATATCTGGGAGAGGTAAGATCATCCACTGCCATATTCCCAAACCTTCGCTGTTATCTGACTGCCAGAATGCCCAGCTCTGTTCTTTTCCCGTCTTGTTCTCAACCATCACAAGGGATACATTTCCCAGCAAGACACCATGGATGATCCATGACATTCGTAGCTAGAAGAAAGAGAACACAGGAGATAAAACAACACAAAAGTTATCCAAAAGTTAACAAGATTTCCAACTCTTCTTTCATTTCTTCATTTTCTAATCACAAATCCCTTATGCTCATGTAATCCTTTCAGAAAACCCCACAGATGTGGAAGCCTGTGTATGGCATACGCTTACTGCATGCTATTTAATATTGGAACTACTGGCCTTTCTTTTTGGTGAAATTGTGTCCAAAATATCTCTGCTTTAGCTTTCACATATGTGCTTGTAATTTTAAAGGGATAGGCTAATACCTCTATTATTCGCAGTACAAAGATCACACTCCCCTAAAACATCATGTAAGAGATCCAAATTAAGACAAAAAACTTTTTCAGCAATAAACTTCCATATTCCAGTTGCAGCAAAACCCCAGGGGCAATAAGCAGGCATTACTAGTAATCATAGATATTAGGAAGAAGTTCTTTACTGTGAGGGTGGTGAGGCACTGGAACAGGTTGCCCAGGGAAGTTGTTGATGCCCTATCCCTGGAAGTGTTTAAGGCCAGGCTGGATGGGGCTTTGAGCAACCTGCTCTAGGGAGAGGTGTCCCTGCCCATGGCAGGGGGGTTGGAACTTGATGATCTCTAAGGTCCCTTCCAACTCTAACCATTCTATGATTCTATGATATCCTCCTCCCCTAATACTCTCTTCAAAAATCAGTTTTTCCTTACCTTGTTCCAAGTTTCCACAGGCTTTCCAATTAAAGTTCAGTAATAACTATATTTTTTATTAAATAAAATACCTTAGGGAACATTTTTTCTAACACTTTTCTTACTTTTAATGTCATTGAGTCCATTTCTATGCATTTATCCCCATATGTAAAACTATTTCATGTAGTTTTCTCATTTTATGACTTTCCCTTATTGTGTGAAAAGAAAACCAACCCCTTCTACATCAGGCTAGTCTCAGAATCTATACTGTATGAATACAGTCTTCTAATTTTCTTCGAAAGAAGAAGAGCTAGCTCTTTGTTGATAAAGCCCATAAATAAAATACACACATATATATATATATTACACGGAGGAGCTAGATCTCATCTTATAATGGGCAGAGTTGAGAATGCTGAAGGAACAAGTTTATTGAAGCTATATTCATAATGGATTTTTGGACACAAGAAAGTGTTAAGCACAGTATCTAGGATCCATGCATGTTAAAAAATAGCCCTCTGGTTTTTAACACTTCAAAGCCAACATCTAAGTTAGGCAGCTAGGAATCGAATTTGTATTTTACACACGAATACCTGATAACATTACCCACTTTCTTGCTTTGATATCATAGAATATTCATAGCCATTTCTTACCACAAAGCACAACAGCTAGATTTTGCTTGCTGTTCCTATCTCATAGTTTAAGTCTGTTCCGGCAGACAAGCCAGATTTAGGGGTCGAAAAGATGGAAATGTTGCTATTATTCTTATCATAGACATTTTTGGGGTGGGTGAAACAAAATTCTGGGTACTCATTGTATTATCAGTACTGAATTTAGGTAAACAATGCAGTTCACCTCCCTGTCTCCAAAGTTACAAAACCAGCAGCAACACTGACTACATGGCAAAACGATGACAGAGACGAAAATAATCTAGATTGAGTTCTTCTCTCTCTCCAGTCCAAAAATCACTGCAGTTGTCTGAACTCACTCCTGGGGCTGTTGAACTATTAGTGCGTATGACACCAGCACTGATAAGGTGTACAAAGTGATATGAGTCCGTGCATCCATCTCATTACCTCATTTTGACCACAGATGTCCAAACTGATGTGTAGATTTTCAGTTAGTTGGGCAAACCATTGCTGAGGCCTACTAGACCACAGCACTTCTTGGGACAAGCCACTTCCTCACGTCTGACTACCAGTTCACTCTCACCTCACGTTTGGGAAAGGACCCATGGAGTCTCATGTCTGGTTCTGTAACGCCAGACAGCAGGAACCATAGGATGATTTGTGAGGATTTTCACCTCACAGACACCAGAGAGATAAGAGCAGAGTTGAGGAGGACTGTAAAGAACTGCTTCAGATAACACAAGTTCACCAGAACCAACACTGGTAGAAGAGGCTGCTGACAAAGGTTTATGGTAGAAGGCTGATGCCTTCAAACTTGATAATCTGCATGGCTACTCTGAACTCTTAGTGTATACATGGCCTTAATGTCAGATGATAATTAAGATTAAATAACCTGTTGTGCATTTATACTTCAAGTACCCATGAAATGAGACTACTGAAATTACAGTGAAGATTGTACTCCCTTAAATATCATTAGAATACCTTTTCAGATCCACTTCAGTAATTTCCCTTGAGAAAACTGATCAGGAATGTTGTGGAATGTCGAGGAATAAACTTGGGGGTTTTTTTAATAATTTTGGAATGCCAGCTGACATTTAAAGCACTCAACCTACAGCAGTGAAAGCAACTCCTCTTACTGAAAGTCCATATGCAAAGCACTTTTTCACTGGATAGGAAACATCTACTGTAACACACTATGTGAAATTTCTAATACAGGTAACTTGGAGCAACTTCACTGTGCCATTTTGACAGTTCAAAATTTGAGAGGTGAAGCCCTGAAGCTTCTACTGTGCAGGAGTTTTCAGACCTCTGTCTCTTCTGGAGACCTGCCAGACAGTAAGAGGCAACATCTACACGGTCAGAAATGAGGAAAGAGCGAGCCTTTGATAGCTATTAGTGTAACACTAGCACAAGAGCTCAAGCAATTGATGAATTGGGATGGATGCCTTTGCACACATGTCAGCCGTTTGAAGGAAAGACTTAGTTGGCATTAGATGGGGGAGATCAGCTTGTTGGCAAAGTGCAATATGCAGACTCTAATGAACTGGCTCTGGGTGAATCGACTGGCACTGTGTCCAAATGGGCATTTTTGGCAGTGATTTCCATGGTTTCTAAGCTTCACAGCAGGGCAGTCCGGGTCTTTTCACACCTGCTGAAGTGAACCAGAGCAGATGATGAGCTGGATGCCATAGTAAAGACTTCCGAATGGAGCTGGCATTCATTCTACACAATACGGCATCAATGATGGCAGACGGTACTACATACACCATGCATCCTGTAAGTAGCGCAGTGGAACATTTGGAAAAATCTGAATCTGTGCTGTTGGTGGCATCCCCCTAACATTACATATCAAACATCTCCCTCCGTGTTAAGCCAGCAGCAAAATATCCAGAAGCTAGAAACATCACTGAAAAATTAATTAAGCATTGCAGGTAGGCATTGGCTCAATGGCACATCACTTTCTGGCTTCAGAATCCACCATAGCTGGTGATTAGCTGTTCATACGCAAACCCACTGACTCAGTAAATGAAACCCTCTAAACAGATTTGAGGAAAATTAAAGAGAGAGTGCGCCTGTGGTAAACACACAGCATATTGAGGCAAAATTCGGGTCAGATGGCCACGTGCACAGTACTGCAAACACCATCTGGAAAGACGTCTTCTGAGAATCCCCTTAGCACCTGAGTCTGTAGACTTTCTGAGCTGACAAACAGGAGACTCAATTTATCCAAGAAAGAACAAAAAACCTAATCCTTATCATTATCAGCAGGGCTTGGCAGGTTTAATGAGGGAGGTGAAGGAAAACAAGGATGGTAGATTTTCTAGCACAGGCTGCATAATTTCAAAACCACCTGAGAACTCAGACTTGCATTTTACTTCCTTATGCACAAAAGAAAGAAAATACTGAGAACCTTATGGGTGAAGTCTGGACCTGCTTACACCTGATAGCACATCACTTAGCTTTCATGCCTCCAGTCCTTGCCCTACACCTACAATACTTGCTGAAAGGAATTGCTCAAAATTTTCCTGACCAGGAACAGTGGATTCTTGAAATACGGACATTTATTCTTCTGAAAAACATAACTCTCGTCTTAGGTCTTCTTCACTGGATAGGAAACAATTGAAGTTGTTTTCAGATATAAATGCACTGACCCAGTAAATATAAGTCAGGCATTAAAGAAGCCTGGAAAACACCTCATCATTGAATAGAAACTGAAGTTGCAAGTGGGAACATGGTTTAGGCAAAATTAGAGAATAGCTCAGTCACCTCTGCCAAGACTCAGTAAGTTTTGTACATGAATATGAAATACGTTTGAGGCATGAAGTTTATCACATTGGCAACACTGGTTTTCTTACTAGCAATGAAAAATGGTTGTACACAACAGTATAAGCAAGGACATTTATTAGGACTGCAATCTAGGCTTGGATTCTTATGAATAAGAAAGATGGCCAAAAGGTCTTGTTCCTGTTTTTTGGCCAGATCAACAAATATGCGTGATCAGTCTCTTGTTGGCTGCTGACACCTCTGCTTTTGTTTAGGACTCAAATGTGCAAAAATCTTAGGCAAATAATAGAAAGATGTTTAACTGATCTGATTGTGTAGCCTTAAAATACCCAGGCAGGCAAGAGGAGATTGTATTTTATACAGGTTTTCATGCTATTTATTCTAACATTATTTCTTACTTAAATTTACTTTATAAAAATCAGCACCCTAAAGGAAGGCACCTTCATTTCAAGAAAAAAACAAACATGAAAATAAAGGTGACAACAAAAGAAAGAGATGGAATTGATAATTTTGCTGCCAGAGTACTGTAGAGTGACCAGGCCTTCAAGAAATTTCAGTTATTATAGACCCTCCAATCCAATGACACAGAAGCCAAGTGGGAAAGGAAGCAAGAAAAGATAAAGACAGGTAACAGTGAATAAGCTGTACAGAGTTTAAAAACAACACTTTAAAATAAAAAAGGATACTAACAACATTCCGCAAAATAAATCACATGAAAGGTTGTGCTAGAGGCATATCTGTGTTGCATTTTTCATGCTCATAAATGTTCTGAGTCAATGTTATTACAATGTACCCTTCTAAGTTATCTAAAACTCAAGGAATAGAGGCAAGAGAGAGACACGCTCTGCAGGTGTCAGCATGGGGCTCAGAACACACTCAAGGAATGATTTATATTATTGATTCACATGCTTTAAAAAAAAAGAAAACACCAACACTTTTGCACAGAGAAGAGAACTGAATTAATAACCACAGAGGATAAAAACATCTTGATATCTAGAAACCTGAATGAGAGCACAAACTTCAACTATCTGTTTTATATCAACATAATGTATCTATTTTTCATCTATTGTATGTTTACATTAGAAAAGTAATTTCAAGCTTAAAAGAAGTCTGGCTCAGTTTAGTAGTTACATTATATAATGGTGGCTTTCAAGAAATAGCTTGTTGAAATGTCAAAATAGCCTCGGTAAAAGATTTTCATTATTTTAAACACGGTCAAAAGCACAAAGCTCTTTTACTACCACAGGAATCTGTTTTCATAGCTTTTCAGCATAAGTATAATCCATAAAATGTTTGACCCAGGATCTAACAGAAAAATGAAATAATCTGGTTCCCAATGACAATGTAGTCCCTCCTTCTTCTGTGAAGATGCATGCAATAACATTTAAGGCTAATTTCAAATTCATCACCATCCAGGCAACACCAGCTCTGTTGTTACTCTCCTTCTCTGTTACAGACTAGACCAATACCGCTTGCATGGCTTTTACTACTCTGATACAGACATAGGTATGACTTTTATGATCTCCAGGCACCACAGCATCCTTCAAAGTCCAAGGATGCAGACAGCAGGAAGCATCTCTGAAAAAATGGAATGAAAAGCCAGGCAATGGATGTGACTTTGCACTTGTACAGCCACAATGCTGTGTCACCGGAACTGAATCTCCAGCTTCCACAGCATACATCTCCCAGGACATCTGCAACACGCTTGTGTCACCTCTCTGACATCTTTGCAAAAGAAGGTGGCCATTATCGCCTGGAAACTGTGCATGCCTAGGGTTTTGCCATGGGTGGTGTCTGAGGTAACAGCACTTCTCTTGCACTTTAATTGCAATGTGGTTTCCCAGATTTCCGGACAGCAGTACAGCTCCTGATGACTCGCACATGGATTTCTTCTTCAAAATGAGGAAACGTCTAGGCATTCCAAGATTTTTCTTACCTTGTCAGCCTTTTGCAGGCCAATCGATTCTCACTCAGAGCAGGGGAATCAGTGTGAACAGAAAGTGGGAATAATGCTGTGCTTTACTGTTCAAGCTCTATAAATTCTGCCTTCAAATGAGGCCACCATTTGGATTAGTTCTTTGCACTTTATGTGCATTCCTATGCTCAATTATATGTGCTTTATTTCCAGTGAACTTCTACATGTGGGTTAAAAGATTCCCAAATAATTTCCTGAGCATTTTGTTGCTTCTCCCCTTTCTGGCTGCTTCATGGTAGATACTATGGAGCATCTTCTCACGGACTACCCATACCACTTCCTGCATTTTCCCAAGATGTAGCAGAAGTGCCACAGTTTCCCTCTATCACATAAATTGGGTTTTAAACACACAGTTAATGGGGTCAACAGGCAAAGGACTCTAAGAAATGTGCAACATGAAAAAGATAACAAAGACTGCCTGGACCGCAAACAAGAGATATTCTTTGAAGCCAGGATACTCTAGCCAAGATTTAATAAAACAACAAAAAGAAAGAGAAAAACTAACCGAACCAAGAAGAAAGGGCAGCATCACAAACTAACCACTCTGACCTGCCAAAAGTGCCAAAGAACAAAGAAAATGAAAATATAAAGCTGCTCAAAACAAACAGGAGCAAAGTGCAATGCAAAGCTATACACAAAGCGCACAGCACATTAAAGCTAAACCCAAACAAGTCTGGGAATGTTCAAGCTGTGTTTGTGACTGTATCTCCTGCATGCATTTTTACCATTTTCCCATCTTTTGATGCATGTGGGGCAGTACAGAGTAGGTCAGGCTGATTTTGCTTTTTCTGAGTTAACAAGGAGCCTCCCATGGGGCATGGGAAACACTAGGGAAGAACAGCCTGCAAGCAGCCCAGCATGCTTTGGTGACCAACCTCATGCTGGGGAGAGCATGAGGATGGAGGGTCGTGCTTTTCTTGCACTTAGCAGCAATCAAAGATCATCCAGGCTAGAGATCATACAGACTCTGAAGTGTCCAAGTGCTAGCATCAGCACTTTGGAGCAGGCCACCCCACAAGTCTCCAGCATGTTAGCAGTCACTTTCTCAGACTATTCAGTTGTCCCCACTGTCATTCTATCACAAGGAAAGATGAAACAGCCAGGCTGAGGGAGAAAATACATGCCTGAAACATCAGCAAACTCTTTGTGGCTGGCACCACTGTAGATTGCTTGATTGTTTCTTCCTATAGCATTGAGTCCTGGTTCCACAGACATTCTGGCCAAAAACCAGAATGCCCCAGCCTGCTAAACAGTACTGCAGCAGGTAACACTCCTCACGCTGAGCCTGAAGTAATTTTAAAAGATCAGAGGATCTTTTAATTAAAGAGTAAAAGATCCAGGAGAGGGGCATGAACTGAGTAGCCAGGCAGTATGTTCAGCCTCATTCCCAGGTGTTCAGCTGAGCTGGTGTCAGAACTAGCCACCACGTAAGTGAACATATAAGGGGAGCAAGCAGATAACTAAAGGAGCACATGAGCCAGATTCAAATACAAGAGGGAGGGCAGGTTTATGGCTTGCTATGACTGTGAAAGAATAAATGGGTCAGATTTGCACACACTTCGCTACATGAATCACGAGCGAGTCTTGTCAGTGGTATTTCAGTTGCCAGAGAATCTGTCCTGCCTGGGACATGCTAGGTGGACCTGTCAGTGGTAGCAGGTAGAAAACTCATCTTTTGGTGCCTGAACTTGGGCCAGTTCAGTTGGGAAGTGACTCAGGGTGAATAAACACAGGACAACATTATGTTTTTTCACAACCTCTTTTCTGACTATAATTTCATGAGAAGGAAGTTTGTTGGCACCTTTTGGAGGAATAAGCGTGTAGGGGGGAATATCTCCTTTCTCCTCTTGTGTTGTGCTGAAAAGCTGAATTAAATTATTCTGCTCACAGACAGATTGTTCCAGTAAAATAGAATTTGAAGCCACCAGGGACTCATTGAGAAGTGAAGCTTTTACACTATATGAAAAGACAAGAGACAAAACCCTTGCCAAACTCCTTCATTCTTTATTACTGACAGCTGCAATGCTGGATGCGTCCGGATGCCTTTTAAGTGCCAAGGGGAGTGACGGAGGTGGGATGGCATGTGAGGAGATGAAATACATGGCAGCTTCTCCCCCGATGGCAAGTTTAATTATTCGCACTGTTGTATACACAAGTAAAAAAAATATACACATATTGGGAAATCATTCACTCTGATTCCTGTCAGGTGGATTATGAAAAACACCTGCTCTCGCTGGTCCATCGCAGAACAAGGTCTTAAAATATTCAGAACCTGAAAAAGCCTTTGTCGTAAAAGGGACGAAAACCAAGGTAGAATGTATTTCCTAAAGAAGGGGGACATGAATATATCAAGAGATCAAAACCAGATGCGCTTTGACTTTGCTATATGAACTGAGATATCCAACAGAAGAGAAGCAAGCCAAACTTTAAGCCAAAGAAACACCATCTTCTATGTACTTTTCATTCCAGAGAACTTTCTAATGCATCCCTTCTTGGCCTTTTTTTTGCATTTTAAGATCAGTGGAACAGAGAAGATCTGATTCTTTTTGTCTATTCAGTGCTCAATCAACAAACACCAAACTATGCTTTGTTAGGATCAGTTTCCCAAATCCTGCTGGCTCCAGGATCCAAGAGCTCATGTGAGATTTCAAGGGTGACCATTCAAGATGTGAAATGCTCTAAGTCACATGGTTCAAAGTCTTAAGTCACTTAAATCCTACCAGTGATAGTAAAACCTGTGAGGCTATAGACTAGATGCAGAGAGATCATCTTTCTGTAATCTGCAGTTTAAGGCTTAAGTAAAAATTATGCAGAAATGCCAAGCATTGCTGCCTACTGACCTAGTACCTGTATTTGAAAACCAGACTCAGACATACAAAATCCCTGTAAATTGCAAAGGAAAAGAGAATATCAGGACTTGCCTCGCAGGGGGAGTTCCTCAGAGGAGCTGGAAATGCTGTGCTGGTCATGACAGTGTTTGCTACTGCTGGTGCTTTACTGGTGTTAAGGAGGAGTGCATAACCTGGATAAAAGAGCAGGAAGAAGGTCAAACTGCAACACTCACCTTCTGATTTCAGGCTTTGTGAAACCACCCAGAACCCGCATTAGCTGGTTCCTACTACAGGAGAATGCTAGAGAGCAGAAGGCTTTTTCAATTTCTTAGAGATGTAGCTTCATGCAACAAACATACTCAGGAAATATATTTAAGAAGTCTGCCTTCCCCCTAGAGCCATCTTCTGTTCCTCCATGATTTCAGACTCATCCTCCTTGCAAGGCTGAATTACAAAATGTATCTTTTATGAATAAAAAAGTAACTCGGAAGAGAGTATTTTTCTTGGCCAACTCCCAAATAAAATACAAATATTGCAAAACACCACCAGAGTAAGATTAATGCAGCTGGAGGCTCCTTTCCTCCTTAATCATTTGTCGTAACAAGAGGAACAAGGGCGATGGTAACACTAGGGTTTTTCCTTGGCAGCTCTGCTTGAAAAAGCGTGTATTTGGACACACCTTTGCATTTCAGTTCCACCCTCCAGCTCAGGATGGTGCCACTGCTTCGAGCCCAGTTATTTGGGCTTTCATTAAAATTGCCTCTACAGCACAGACAAATCATGAATCAGCAGCACTTTATTGCCAGCTCCCCACAGTACCCTCTTTCTGGCTCTTTGCCTTCATGTTTACCTGTGCTTCCATCAATTTGTGATCTGTAATACCGTGAGCTGAGCCCTCAGATAGCATAAATGTATTGTAGCCCATACCAGTTCACACAGAAGTAGAGAGAGAATCTTACTTTTCATGTTTTAATGCCGGATCTAACTTTCTAAAGCAATGTTGAGCCTATACACCATTAACCCTGCTGCTATTGATATATCCCTTTAGATGCCCTGTGCCTCAGTAAGAAATGCCTCCAATGATTTATGCTATTGCATTAGGAAAAAGTTTCTCCTGGAAGGCAGCCTGTTTGCCAAAACTCAACCAGCAGTTCAACGGTTCAAAAATATAACCAGTTCAACACCCAAGGCATAAACCTTCAACAATTTGTATGAGAAGGATTAGAAATGAACTACTGGGATTTGGCAAGAGGAAACAAGTATAGAGTAATCATACATAGAAGTAGAACTCAAGGGACAATGGAGCAAAAAGAAGAAAAATCAGGAAATGAGAAGGGGGAAAAAGAAGCAGAACAGAGAAACAGAAGTAGTAAATAGGAAAATCGGAACTAAAAATCAGATCAGTATGGAGGAGGGTCAGGCAGATGAATACTTGGCGTGAAGTTGTTTAGAAGGGATCAAGATTAGGAGCGGGTGTAAGCTGCGGAGACCTGAAGTACCAGTCTACACCCTCAAGACAGAAAATAAGCAGGACAGTCTTTTGCTCAAAGCTCTTTGAGTAAAGAGATGGCTTTTGTTTCACTAGAGGTTGAATATGTAAGTACATAGGAAAATTGTACCTTGTGTTTTATTACCCGTCCCCACCATCTGTGCATCTTCTTTGCTCTCCACTGCATTCTCTGCACTTACTATTTACTCTCACAAACCTTCTATTGAAGGAAAACGGTTGTCCTCCGGGCTTCCAATCCGCCATGGAGAAGGATGGGACACAGAAGAGCCCTGCATCCAACCACAGTCTCCTTCTTCAAACGAACAGTAAAAGCCAGAAGGAAGATTTTCTGCAAGAGGGAAAGACACAAACACATACAGAAGAATTGAAGTGAGCTGAGGAGAAAACTCCTGGGCATACCGAGAAGCTCAAGTGACTATTCTGACTGGGTTTCACAGGTCTGAGGACACCCCCACAACGACTCAGTCCTTTTGTGTGGAATCATGTGTGAGCCTCACCACGGGTAGGGTGGTGACAAGGGTAACAACCACCAGATTGTAACTGACCCCCCCATACACTTTGATGCATACAGGTGAGAGGATGCATCTGAGTGTACACTATGGGGTCTCCCAAATGTCTGGCCTCTACAGCTCCATGCATATAAACCCACTGAATGTTACACCTTGAAGATGGTTTTCCTAACCTTTTCTTTCTGCAGCCCCATGGAGGGAAATCCTGGAGAAGGTTAAGTTCCTACCACAAATCCCCTCCCTTACAGTCTAGGTATCCAGTCCACCCAGCTCAGCAATGTGACCTTTCTGAGAGCACTGATGTGGTCTCAGGTAAAGCACTGAATCATTTTGTGCCTCAGTTTTTGCACCTATGGATCTATTCAGTGAGATGAATAGGTGAAAAGAGGATAGTTTATTTTAAGCCGTAATTTCAGGCTTTGAAACCCACTCATTCTGTCACTGGCTTGGGATTTCAGGCAAGTTTCCAGCTGCAAACAATAAAGTTACATTAGCTTTTTGCCTTTAAATTAACTAGTTTTAAAGTAATAGTCATCTTGTTGAAAGCAGAAGGTAACTTCAGGATGCCTTTATCTCTTCCTCTGCCTACATGGCAAATTCTTACAAAGCACTGCTCCTCTTGCCCCGAGTCACACTTACGTTGCCATAGGTGAACAACCTCTACTTGGCCATGAATCACGCATTTCCTTAAAAAGTCAGGAAATAATTTCCCATCATCCTCAATAAACACTGACTACCTCCCTAATTTCTGCTATAGTCTAGTTCTATCTTTGCTTTTCTCTTCAACATGAGGCCAGACTCCGGACTTAAGTAACCCCAGCAGAAAACAGACCTTGTTAAATGCCATATAAAATCTCAACTACTGTAACAGGATTTTCACTTTTAGTGAATCACTGATGATCCTTAAGGTAGATTCTGCATCCAGGGTGCAGCTGACAACTCTGCCAGGTACCAGAGAGCTTCCCAGTAGTAAAAAAGGAACAAACTGGGTTTTATGGGGAAAAAGACAGAGCCCAAAGCCAACCTGGCAGAAAAAGGTGCCCTTTTAATATAGAGGATGATAGAAGAGAAGTAAAGAAAAGCAACTAATCATTTTACCCTACCATGGATTCTAACCAGTCCTTGGGGCTGGTGGTACAAAGCCCCTGAACACGCTTGTTCAGTGGCAGTGATTCTTCTCCCAGTAAATGAGAAAACCTGCTGTGATGAACAGATGCAGCCATAAAAGAGATTATGATATTCCTGATTTCTCAGAGTTTTTACACCATTGCCTACTCAAATCTGTACTAAAAACCATTTTAGCCTACACTTTTTTTCTCCTTCCCTGTTCCCCTTAACTTCCCCTAAACCTATCTTTTCTTTTTTTGGTTGGGGGTTGTTGTTGGGTTTTGGGTTTTTTTGAAAGAAAGGAAAATGAGAAAAGAAATTTGTTTAAAACTGCAAGATAAAAATAAAATTTCATGTCCAAACACATAATAAACCTATGTAGCCAGGAAATTAGTTTTTCCTTTCAAATGCTTGTCAAAATCAGAGCAAAAATGTCATTTACAAAATGTAGGACAGACTACAAACTCCTAGAGTAAGAGGATATGCTGGCCATGTGAAACTGGCAATTTCATTCTCTTCTCTAAGAAGAGTAGACTCTTGAACTCAGATTCTGTTGTGATTATCAGGAACTTTTCCCTCTGAAATTTTCTCATTTTGAAGTGAGCCATGAGTATCCAAATCCTAGATAATTTGAAATGTTTAAAAATCAGCAGAAGCCCCTGGCTGAGATTGTAAGTCAATTAAACACCTGCTCACAGGGCCTCAGCTTTGACTCACACACCTCAAAAGGCAATTAATTGTCAGTTGCACGTTCACCCACTCCTTGGTCTACCCAGAGAAAACAGCTGGGAAATACCACAACTGCAGGGTCTCAACTATGAGTGTTTGATTTTCTAGGAGCCTGAATCACAACTCACTTCACAGAGGAAACTGAAACAAATCTTACATCTGTGGCTTTTTAGTAGGGCCAAAGTTGAACATGGAGGTAAGAGACATGTTTCATTGTTAATTTCTGTAAGCACAGAAAAATTTGTTATGAAAAGATCAAAACCTGCACTGGAGTTAAGGCTTTTTCAAGTTTTTCCTTTTAAAAAATCTCCAAATTCATTCAGCCCAGTCTTTAAATGTGAAGCTGTTATGCAGGGAGTTGCCTCCTTCTGTTTTACCCCTCTACAGAACTTAATTTTATTTCACTGCGCAGCCCGAGGCTGGGATCCAAAGAAAATGACGAATTATAATGTGTCCTGAATTGCTACTGAAACAGCTTGGCTCGGTGTCCAACTGAATCCATTTCATGGCCATACGCTATCTAGGATGATGTAAACAAGCCAGAGCAGCAGGAGGAGTCATCTAAGTAGCAATCCCTGCCTGGAGGCCAGAAAAAGCTCGGTGTCGATGAGCAAGTAAGGACATAAATAAGAAGCTATTACTTTCCCAGAAAATCTCATTCCTCCTCCGCAGATTAATTTTTTATGAATTTTCAGATGTCCCATGCACTGGATGTCTTTTCTCTGCTGCTCTTTCTTACTTTGAATATGTACAGCACCTACAATTCCACATATTGTTACTCCACATAGAGCTCTCTGGCTGACACTCTCTGCCAATGTGTACATCTCCATTTTCTGAATGTTTATAATTCAAACTCAAATTAGTGCAGACACTGCACTGACGGGGGAAAGCTAATCTGACTCTATTGGAAAATCAAGTGAAAAAAGGGGAAGTATTAATGAAGGGGGTCTACTGAAACTTCCTATATTGGATGATATTATTAGTGACAGAAACCTAAAAAAACTTAGACTTCAGTAAGATCAAAATGCAGCACGGAGAATAAAGTAACCCAGTGAGACTGAAGCACTGAGATTGCAGGAGTCTGTGCTTTTATTTGAGTGATGAAGTAGAGAGAAGCTGTAGGGTGTTAAACTTCTTCCTAGCCAAATATTTTCAAGCCTTCAGAATGATTTAGATTTTACTAGAAAGGTAATTAAGTTCAAGATTTTTTTTTTACTTTAACGCAGACTCTTCATCCTTTAATAGCAAGAAAAATTAGCAACTGGCATAATTTATGAAGTGTACAGAGAACGCTCTTGATTCCAAACTAGGTATAAATCAACCAGATACCATAGTTTAATCTTTTGGGTGAAATTCCAGGCATATTATAAAAGACACAAGCATAAAAATCTACTCTGGTATGTATGGACTTGTACCAAATGTAGGAGGAAATCTCAAAAGGCAAAAAGATTATCTCCTGAAAGAACTTAAATAAGCACATGAATCTTAAACATGAGTTTGTTTCAATGTCTGCCTACATGCTAGAAAACTGGTCTGCCAAATTCTGCCAGAAATGAAACACAAAAAGGGAAAATACTTTATCCACACAGCCAACAAAGAGTTTATCCTGTAATGCCAGAAGGCTTTGATGAGTTCAAAACTGCTGGAGGTTAGAATTTGTTGCTAGAGGTACAGCTTTTGACCAAGAAGGAAGCAAAAGGACTAGTGTATGCAAGACAAGAACCTTAAGAGAGCTCTGAGTGGCAACAGGTCGCTATCATTTTGCTCACACAGAGACTCTGCTGGGCCAGATCTGTCATTAGGACATAAATAAATCCAGTGGTTTCTCCATGCATTGTTGCCTGGAAAGTAAACTGGCCCCCGCAGAATTAATTATCTATGCTTTTTTGGTCACTTGCTCATCTTATCACAAATTCAAACTTTGTAAGTTCCTACTCTAGCTGCCATCTGGTCTTTTGACAGGTGTGGGCATGCACTCCTCCAGCTACAGTGCACAGCCCAAGTCACTCCTTTCCTGAATCAGACACTATTCTTCCTTGTCTCACCTGGAAATGTGTTTAAAGAGTAAAAAACTACCTATGGTCATGAGATTTATTTGAAAGACGGAGGGCATCCCTTTCAATCCCTATTCAAGGTAAGATTTATAAAATGTGGAAGAACAATCACAGGGGAGACTCCAGTAACCCTTATTCTTCTGAACGAGACCAGAAATCCAGACCACAATCTTGGAAACTCTCCATGGATACCGGAAATACTGGGTTCAAATTCACTCAGGCAGAAGAAGGACTCACTCCTGTGTGAATCCTCTAATTTCTGGGTCTCTAGATAATAAATATACTACTAGCATCTCCATTCTTTGTAATTTTGTTTTCTTTAAAAAATGCATTCATTACTTTCCTAACATGCTTTGACTGATCAACTAATATTTTCCCAGGCTGAAATTTTTTGGTGAATTTTAGACAGAAAAAACAATTTTGGACTAGCCAAAAGTACATGCACTCTTTTTCAGTAAAACTTTCATTTTTGCCCAGACTTGCTGCCCTGGAACAAAAGATTGCTGAACTAAAATACAAGATATTGTTAACTAAAAAGACAAGGACAAAACCAGTGAAACAAATTCTCCCTTTCTGTGAATCAGAGCTCTGCCTACCTATATTAGTAAATAATTTGAGTTTTCATTCTGTCTTGTACCATACCAGCTATATTACATGCATGACTCTCTACTACAATAAGAGGAAGTATGTTATTTTTTTGCAGTAAGTTATAATCCACAAAAGCATGAATTTACTAGCAAAACCATAAGACCACCACTATCTGAAGTCTCTGCAAAGTAGTTTCCAGTGTGGCACTTCCATCAGCCTGTTAAATCTGTATGTCTGATCCCAAACCAACACAGTTCGGCATCTAATTCCACATTCGCCTCTTTGAAGCTGTCTTTTGCTCCTGCAAGGATATTTGATTATGACTCAAACAGCAACATGCTTTTCTCTTGGGGTCATCCCTCTCTGATTCTATGCTGCCTACACAGACTAATTGGTTGCATGCAGAACGGGTACCATGACATTTCATTGGCCATTAATAAGTAAAGAGATGTTAACAAGCAGCTGGTGTTAAGATGACACTTTTTTTTAGCTAAGAAGGAACAAAAATCAAATGAATAGGAATGAAAAAAAGAAATATCAGTACCTGCACAGCTGAAAAACTGTGAGATGAAAAAAACACACAACTCCTTGAAGCTCAAAGATAGAAGCCTTTGGTTAACGGCAATTTTCAGTTTCAAGCATGGCTACAACTTTTTCTGACAGCTCTTTTGTCTAAGCAGAAGGATTTGGGAAACCCCTTTCTCTGCTTTCTGTATCTGAATCATTTTTTGCCACGCTTGCAAAAAGCTGATGAAAACATCCGCATTGCTTAGGAACAAAATGACAACTGAAACGCTGAAAGATGACATATGTTTTGTGTTGGGCTCCCATGCAGATGTAACTGATGTCTAAAACAGCAGATCAGTTTTCTGTTTTGTGTAAGAAGACTTATACCAACAGTATTCAGCACAGCAAAGAGGCAAAGGCAGAAAAATCAGCCCAAACTGAGCAGGTTTGTAAGTGGATAAGCAGACACGGCCACAACTTGAGCTCTTGCTAACGCAAGCCAGTCTTTTTTTGCTGCTTGGGTGAAAGATGGTGCTTTTCAGGCCTTTTGGCTGGGAGTAAGAGCTCTCATTCCCAGTACCTGTGGCTGAAAACAAGCCGTGTGGTCTTCTCCTCAAGCTAGGGAGTGACACTCTCCTAAACAGGCAGTTAAATGTATTCTGCTTTTTACATTTTCTCATTTACGTTCTCAGAACACTCTTTGCTGACACAACTTCAAGTGCTGCATTGCTTTATGCAAACAGCTAAAGATGAAAGCTGCACGGAGGGGGAAAAGGCAACAACACCAACGCCTGTGGAGAACATATGCCAAAGAGGGACCGATTACTTTACCAACTGGCTAATTATGGGATACAGGGTGGCAGCTGGGGGCAAAAGCACTGGTATGTGAAAGAAAAAGCTTCTGATATGTGAATATGGACAAGACACAAGTAACAGGCACAGTCAGTATTTGAAAATAACCGATAAGCATCTTTCTCTAAGCCTGCCCCATCCTAGAGTGGTATTTAGTTTGCATTCATGATTGGTACAACTCCACCTGATGAGCTCTGCTTTTCCCACCAGCATGGACAGGATTACCCTCAGAAGGCCTCAGAGCCATTTATAGCAGAATAACACAACCATGTATTTGACATACAGTTGATGGTAAATAACCAATGAAATTAAAATGCATACAGATCAAAATCACAGAACTGCAGGGGCTGGAAGGCAACTTCAGAGATCATCTAGTCCAATCCCCTGATTCAACCTACTGATTATCATAATTTACTAGAGTTTTTTTAAGCGTAGAACACAATAGGAACAACGTGATGAGGTTTTAGAACTCTGTTTTAAAGCTCTTAGGCAAAAAGAGGGTTTCAGTACTACTAATACGAAGCATCACTGGTTCCAAGGAGATGTAAGTCTGCAGTGACGACGTTGTTTCCCTGAAAGTGAATTTCATGTTCACTGAACTTGTGTCTCTGATGAATATAATTTCAAACCATGACAATGTCTAACATGATGGAGAAGAGTATAACTTCAAGTTTTTAACTAGTTTACTAGATGAACCCAGGTCAAATCACTGTTCTGCACAACCATAAAATCTGTTACTATATTTCTTTGTTAGTAACAATGAATTGGAATTTGCTAAAAGTTGCGTATCATTTTTATGCTAAATTTACACTAGAAACAGCAGAATTCTGTTAGTCTAGGCATCATCTATATCAACACAGCTTGTTTGAATCGCCTTACCCAGATTCTCCCCTGCTTTAGATCTGCATATTAAAGCTAAACTGAGAATAACCACCTCTTCTGTCCCATAGGCTTTTACCTGGACTGGTATTTTGGTCAGGGAACACATTTTTTATGCTCTAAATCAATGTAGCTTTGTTGACATAAGTCCATAAACTTAATAAGTTGTGACACGTTCACTTTAAATTGGTAAAAGATGGACTCTGTAGTATTATTTTTTTTTTGGACATATTTGCCCAGTGGATAACCATATGGCTGACAATCCAGCAGTCCTAACTATCTGTAAACTTGCAAAGGGGAAGATGCTGGAAGTAGAACATGTGGAGGTATAGAAAAAAAGAGATAAGGCATCTTCAAGATGGCTGAAGGAAGGTCTTAAAGTATCTAGGTTATGCAGCACATTTACAACATATCCAGGCATGGCAAGTTTTCAGAAAACTAAAGCTGCTATCTATCTTCTGCTGCATTTTATTAGACTACTGCCTGGTGAAGAGAGGATAGAAAACAAGAGGAATTACAAAGACAGAGGAGTTGGTCAAAGGCAAGCTACTGGCTCCACTCATTTTTCATCTTGGAAGTTTTCTCCTTCCTCTCCCTTCTGCCACATGCTGTGGTACATTTTGATTAGAAGCTCTAACAAACTATACATTTCATAATTCTGTAAGGCATTTAGCTATTCAGGCTATACTTCCTTTGCATTTTTGATCAGGTCTTTGAAAGAGATGAAGCACTACGAGCATCTTAAGAACCTGCTGCAGAACTAATGCAGGTAAGTACAGGAACGTATCAAATGGTCTGGTCCAGGCAGGCATCCAGAGAAACAGCATGAGTTGTGGAAAATACTGGTCTTTTGATAGTACTTCATTAGTCTATTAGTGCTTAAGTTTCAGGCATTAAAATTGAAAACAATCAATGCTTTTGGAAAAGGAGGGGACAGCCTGGGGGTTTGGATTTACTCACTGCATGTATCTTCCTCATCTTCTCCCTCAGCGCAGTCCCTGATAAAGTCACACGCCTGCCCCAGTCTGATTGCTGTCCCATTCCAGCAGCTGAAGGAACCTTCCAGAGCCATTTTTGAGCCAGATGCAGATCCTAGAGAAAAAGAAAACAAAATCCACTCCAGGTTACTGAACTGCCTTCCTCTCAACCAACAGGTCATAGGATCCTCGATAACAGTGAAGGGGAGAACACCTTGTGAAATCCCTTCAATTCAATAATTGCTTGATAAAGTAATTATTTTGTTTGACCCGGTTAATCTTGTCAAATATCTAATGGTCCACCTAACAGACAACTTCAATTCCCCAGACATTTCTGGTGTTTTAACTTGGATGGCATCTTTGACTCTTGAAAAGAGCACTGAAATCCTGTAACCGGCTCTGTGGTACTTCTCAGGAACACCATAACACTCAACAGATTTTCATTTGTATGTGAATTTACTGCTAGACTGACAGTCTTAAATACTGATATCCTATCTGTCAACTCAGAAATAACATGGCTACACAGTTTGGAAAGAACATGAGCTTTCATCATACCCTCCTGTCAACATGTATTACCTATGACTTGGACGTATCATGTTGTCACATTCTCTCTGCAGGAGAGAAAACAGCCTGACCTCTGCTTCTAGTTTTCTTTTTCTTCTGCACCCACTCCTGATTCTCTACTACCCTCCCTACGAGTTGGGGAGCCCACAACAAACTACATCTATCAAGATATAAAAAAAACATTAATTCATTTCATGTATGCTAAGCAGCAAAAGGCAAGTAGGAATGTGGACAGCATCCAACCCTTATGAAATGAGGTCACTGAACGTCATTGAAGGGTTGCGGTCAATGGCTCAATGTCCAAGTGGCAGCCAGTGATGAGTGGTGTTCCTCAGGGGTCAGTGCTGGGACCAGGGCTATTTAACATCTTTGCTGGACACATGGACAGTGGGATTGAGTACATCCTCAGCAAATTTGCCCACAACATCAAGCTGTGTGGTGTGGCTGACATGGTGGAAGGAAGGGACGTCATTCAGAGGGATCTGGACAGGCTCAAGAGGTGGGCTTGTGCACACCTTATGAAGTTCAATCTGACCAAGCGCAGGGTCCTGCCCCTAGACATAGCAACCCTAAGCACAAACACGGGTTAGACAAAGAGTAGCTGGAGAGCAGCCCTGAGGAGAAGGACTCAGGAGTGCTCGTGGATCAGAAGCTCAGTGTGAGCCAGCAGTGCAGACTAGTAGCCCAGAAGGCCAATCGCATCCTGGGTTGCATCAAAAGAAGCATGGCCAGCAGGTTGCGGGAGGTGATTCTACCTCTCTACTCTGCACTTGTGAAACCCCACCTGGAGTACCGTGTCCAGCTTTGGAGTCCTCAACACAGGAAAGACATGGACCTTTTGGAACGGGTCCAGAGGAGGACCACCAAAATGAGAGGTGGAGCACCTCTCCTATGAGGACATATTGAGAGAGTTGGGTGCTGTTCAGCCTAGAGAAAAGAAGGCTCTGGGGAAACCTTATAGCAGTCTTCCAAGTAGGGAAGGGAGCTGAAGGAGAGCTGGAGAGGGGCTCTTTGTCAGAGAGTATAGTGATAGAATGAGGGGTAAGGGTTTAAACTAAAAGAGGGGAGATTTAGATGAGATACTAGGAAGAAATTCTTTCCTGTGAGGGTGGCACGACACTGGAACAGGTTGCCCAGAGAAGCTGTGAATGCTCCATCCCCAGAGGTGTTCAAGACCAGGCTGGATGGGGCTTTGAGCAACCTGCTCTAGTGGGAGGTGTCCCTGCCCACACCACAGGGGTTGGAACTCATTGCCCTTCAAAGGTGCCTTCCAACCTAAACCATTCTATGATTCCAATTAGAGGCCAGTATTATCCATTCAGAAATGATCTCGAGTACTTGTCTCTTAGAGCTGTCCTTTTCTGGAGGCACTTGATTCCTTTGACATCTGTGAAATTAGAGATGATCCAAACCTGATGGGTATTGTTTTCCTTACTGTAGGAATTCTCTCATCCCGAGTCCTTCAATTGTGGCTGAGAGATACACTTAAAAAACAAATAAATAAATAAAGGCCTTGTCCTAAGAGACACGTGCTCTAGGTAAGTCACCTGAAGGAGGCAGAAATTAGTTCATCAACAGCATCTTATGGTCAGTACACGTGGAAGAGACAAAGCTTGGGAAGTGACAGAGCTCCTTCCACAAAAATCCTGGATATAGATGCAATTCACTGAAACCTTCCTGACTCTCTGCAGAGATGTGCTTCCAGCCACTTATCCTCAAAGGCAAAGCTGAGAAGTACAAAGAGGTCTGTGCTGGGAATTCTCCACTGCAAGAACTCCTGCTCCGTCTCATATTAAATGGGTAAATGCTCAAGATTAAACCAAAGCCTCTGGGCAGAGTGAGCCATTGTTTGCCTAACTCATCCATGCTTGCTAAACAGCACAACTACATCATATTTGCTGGTACTACAGGGAGTTGGGAATCACTGGTGATTCAATTAGATGTGCACTTGATACTTTTATTTATATTGCCTGCCAAAACTAAAAATTAATGAAGCATGTAGGAAAACAACCACTATTTCTCTTCAAGCCTATTTTATGGCGCAAATCAATTCAGGAGTGAGGGGAATACATGCCAAATCTTTTTAATAAAGGATCCCAGCTCCTGAAAAGGGTGCTCTGTGTTACTGTCAGCTCGATTTTTTTGCCTGCCTTAGAGCAATTTGGGCTTGTTGCATATGAGCAGCACAGCGCCCTTGTATTCCAGTCAGGGTCAAGGCATGACTACAGAAGAAAGCTCTGCAGGAAAAATAGACCAAGTAACTTGGAGCTGTTTGCTGACAGTTTCTGTGGGTGCCTTGGTAAGTGTATACAGCAATGATCACTCTTCAAAATCTTGAAGTCCTATTCAAATTCAGAAGTACTTTTGTCCCTCTGAATTACCCCACAGATGGTTTTGAACCCCATGTTTATTACCAGCTTTCACATTCTCCTAAGTTTATCTGCAATTTTTTTCAGCAATGACCACACTTTACCCCAGCAGCTGCTGGGATACCAGACACAGAGATTCAGAGGATGGGTTATTTCAGGTGATGGAGTTGTTCTGTTTACTCAGTTCCTTATAACTTTGCAAAAGGCACTCAATTTCCCAAGCACATGTCTGCATTACACTGGTTTTAATGGAATCAAGGCGTTCAAGATCACCTACTGTCTTCCCAGGTGTCTTTGTGGCACAAATCTCCTGAGGTCAACTGACTGTAGTATTTAAAAGACACCAGTTGCAATTAGACATCAAGCAATTCCAGGAGCTTCTCCTCTAAAAAAAAACAGTGGATTTGCATGCTCATTCATTTCTGTGGAGTCAGGGTCTGAATTAGCTCAGATTTGCATTAGACACGTATATACATGCTCCCTGTATAGGTTAGAAAACAGAAATAGCAAAGCTGCAGCCTGGGGGATGGCTGGGTTCTGTGACAGTGCATGATTTATTCCCGTCTCCTTTCTGCTTGCTTACTGTGTGCACAAAGGCAAAATTAATTGGATGAAGGAGATTATTAACTAATAAAAAAGATAGCCAAAAAAAGCCCAAATACAAATGACCCTTTAATGGGCCACTTGATGCAGATGTTTGCCTCCAAACTCAAGGAAATTTAATTTTTAATTTAAATATTTTATAACAAAAATAGGCATTTGATCTTTTCAGCCCAAATCACTCCTGGCAAGGTGAGTCAGAATGACCTGAATCATTGAGTCAAGTGGCTTCAACTCACTCACAGATGTTCAAGGAAAGGAAAATGAATGGTACCAAATAAGTATCAAAGTAAAATTTGTGGGAGACATCCTTTATATTTACAACAGTGTTTATGTAGCCAGTGGCATTCATAAATTATAGCAGTCATTAAGCTGTACCACGGCCGGCTTGGAGTCTTATAAATCATTATTTAAACAGCAACATTAAACAAATGACATTTCAGGCTCTAAATTGAAAAGAGAAACAAACAACTCCCTGGGGAACAAGTGCTGACTTTGTACCTCACAGGTCCTGCTTCTGAACACAGTCCAGCCTTGGCAGCGTTCAAATCCAGTACCAGACCCTAGACACAAATGACAATATGGGCTCTTGACTGCACATGATTTTGGACCTAGTTTCCATGAAGCAGATCCACATGAAAGAGAAGAATCACATGGCTGAGTCTGATGTAGGATAAGCACATTACTGCTTGGACTGGGGAGCCAAAGGGGATGTATTTCACTCCTCAGTAGACTTTATCTGATTTTGGTTGCCTCTTCTCTCCTTCTCCTCCCTTGATCAGCAAAGAAATTGAAGTGTGTTGGCAAGTTCTGGTGAATCTGCCTCTGAGGAACATGGCCAGAAAGTTCAACTTAGTCCCACAGCACTTGGCCAGGTGGGATTGAAGAACAAAATTCTGACAGGCATTCACAAAAGGGCCCCTTACCACAGAAAAGATACTGAGGTGCTAGAGCGGGTCCAGAGAAGGGCAACAAAGCTGATGAGGGACCTGGAGGGTAAGCCTTATGAGGAGAGGCTGAGGGAGCTGGGGTTGTTCAGTCTGGAGAAAAGGAGGCTAAAGGGAGACCTTAGCAGTCCCTTCAACTACCTGAAAGGAGGTTGTAGAGAAAGGCAGGGGTCAGTCTCTTCTCCCAAGTCACAGGCAATAAGACAAGAGGAAATGGCCTCAAGCTGCACCAGGGGAGGTTCAGATTGGATTTGAGGAAAAATTTACACAGAAAGGGTTATTAAGCATTGGAACGGGCTGCCCAGGGAAGTGGTTGAGGCACCATCCCTGGGGATATTAAAAGATGGGTTGACATAGTGCTTAGTGATGTGGTTTAGCGATGGGCTGTAGTTTTTCAGAGTTAGGTTGGTGGCTGGACTAGATGATCTCAAAGGTCCCTTCCAACCTAGACAATTCTATGATTCTAAGATATCCCGTACCTTGCAAACTGGCTGTGCCGATAATTATCATGCAGGATTAATCAAGCTGAACATAACTGTACCCTTACTTATCACATTAAGTTTCTCAGACCATTATTTTTAATGCTCCCCAAAGCTTTTGCAACCAACACAGTCAGGTAAAGTCCTCTCACTCAGCGCACATTAAAAAAAGAAAGTTTAACGGGACAGTACTTGGTTGTTAAAAACCCTGTAGTTTGTATTCTACAAAAGAAGATGCACATAAATTTCAAAGACCAGAGATGAACATGCATGTTTCACCACAAAAACAGTTCTCTGGGTTATCCCCGAGAAGTCCGGTTGGACACAGCTGAATGGACTCCACTGGTACTCATGCAAGTCCCTGTACACACACAGAGTGAAAAGCTTCCATGTTTAATTGCATGCATGTAGTAAGAAGTACCTACCTTTGGAAATCCACTGTGCTTACCCTATGTGCTACCATTCAAAAGAAAGAAACTTTTCTATTATTTAATTACACCACTTAAAAAATATATATTCTAATGGACTAGTGCTGCAGTCTAATGTTCCTCCACTAAATGCCACCGAAAATCATAGATTGTGCTGACAATGCTTATGTGTCACAAGTATTTGTCATTAACTTCTCAATTTTATCTGCTCCTCCTTTGGTTTGAGTTCAAGGCCTTGACTCAGAGACATTTAAAAAGAGAGTACTTGGGGGATTTTATGGGTTGTATGGAAAAGCTGCTGTCTAGCTATAAAAGGACAGTGAGAATTCTGGGGAGTTTCTGATTATTGATTTTTCTATGACTCGCCATTTCTGATGAGTACATAATTTATTAACTCCAGCCTTAAAGCAGTGCTGAATTTGAAGGCTGATGGCTCAGCTTGGTGCTGAGGATAACCACATCCCAGGACAAAATAAATTTTCTATTGATATGAATCATTAATACCCTTGCTTTCTTCATTAGAGAAGCTGGAAAGTGTGAAATAAAGGCAGTAGGAAAGTAAAAAAAAGAGAAAGATGAGTTCATGCTTAAGGGAACTGAAGCCAACCTTGGCAAATGGCCACTGAACTCCAACGTGATACAGAGCTGATCACATAACCCAAAACTTTCCCAGTGAGCTACATTGCCCTCATTTTCCAGGCAGCCACCCCAGGACACCTGTATTCAGACCTGCAGAGAAGCCAAGCGGTTGCAGCTGCAAATGAGACCAGTGAGAGAGACACTTGGAAAACACAATGTCCTCAAAAAGCACTTTGAAAAAAAGATTGACTCCAGGTTTCTCACATCAGGCAGCCAAAATTAGTCAACACTTCATAATTTCTGACTTTAATCTTTGTAACAGCACCGTTACTGTTTCTGTCAGTGCCTAAGGATGCAAGTGAAGCCACATTTGTAGGAAGTGGTGATCTCTTTTTATTAGACTGCCTGATACAGGCAGAAAAAGCAGCCCATGTTTGTATATGCCTGAAAGCTTGCCCATTTTTCCAGTTACATAAATTGGCTTTCATCTTCATAGTTCACTTCCTACATGTAAAATGGGAATAAACTCATCACAAGAGCTCTGTGATGTTCATTTCATTAACATTTGTAAGGAAACAAGATATTATGACAACAGAGCCACCAAAGAAAACTGTAAGGAAATTATTTACTCTGGCTTCACAGCACAGTTGGAATAAGTTACAGTATAAAATCAACTACATTTGACGAAGGCAGGACAGCGGCTAGTGAGATAGCCGCCCCCGGTCCTGCTCCCACAGCAAGCTACTCCAGGGCAAGAAATCCTGCTCATTAGAGAGGAATAAGTAATACTATATGTTCCTATATGTAGGAATTTTCACTTCACAGAAAATGTCAACATTTCAAAATTTATTGAACCACAAAATAAAAATGCTGCAATTACTCACAGAACAACAGTTTCAAAACAATTTCACCTTGGAAATACTTAAGAGGCTTCAACACTTAACCCAAGAAATTTGAAAACATTTGGATTCAAACAAAGATAAAACATTGGGCAGGAAACTCAACTGAAACTTACTGTTCTGGAACTTGCTCACGTCAACAATTCAGCCAGGTCAGTTCTAACACGCTCTCCCTTCTCTGCTACTGCTGTTCTAACACAGGGAAGTTATACTCAATATACACTTTAATATACATTTTAAGATGGTATTTCTTTCGGCTTGCCTAATGGTCGTATGACACTTGTACCAAAGAAAGTTTCACAGCACACATGAATAAGTGGCACTTGCCCACTGCTGTGTTTCAGTAGCCTCACAGCATTCAGATTTGCCAGGCCCTCTGTGCTCTCTTGGAAATTATTTCCACCAGGTCTAGTTACTTTTCCTATCTTTTGACTGAACAACTTTCCAACATCAATATTGGTGTGTTCCTGAATTCCAGCAACAACCAGCTCCCTTAAACTATAATTAAATAAGAAAGTTAGCTATAATTCACACTTCCTCCTTTTTCAATTAGGGAAGTTGACTGAGGATCTAATATTTATCTTCATAGCTCCTGAGACAGCAAATAATTGCTGAGCACAATAAATGACATGATAATATTTTTCCCTATTAATCTTGCACAAAATCTAGCTGCTTTTTTGGTTTTGTTAGGGCTCATAGCAAAATGTATTTTTCCTGTGATTTGCTTGGTGATCAATAAGCAGCTCCAACAGCACATCCAAACACTAATAGTTAAGCAAGTAAACAGCGGCAAATTTTATATAGAAAATATGGTTTTCTGGCATGTGCTGGTACTTGCACATTCTGGGGTATCCACAAAATCAAAAGGGGTGAAGAGAGACCAAAATTTAATACTTTTTTCCAAATACCCATGACACACTATTGTATACAGTCATTATACTTATTTTTAACTAAATCAAGCACAGCGTATCTTCAAGGTTTTCATTCCTAAATATAAGCATCCTGATTTAGAACAACGCAATCAGACAAAATAATTTTGTTAAAACCCAGAATCTCATTTCTTTTAGTTGCTTTTTGTTTCCCTTGTTTCAATATCAGGCTGCATTTGCTCTTTGATTCCCTTTCCTCTTGGGTACCATTGCATCCTTGTGAAATTAAAAAAAAACAACAAAAAAACCCACAAAGCACACACACTCCCACACCCATTTTCATACTTCTCCTGAAAGCAGTGATTACTATATTGTAGGTAACTAGCTAAAAAACAAAAACAACAACAAAAAAAACCCATAAAACCCACAACAAAACAAAAAGAACCAACAAAACAAACAAAAAAAAACCCTAAACCCCAAAACAACTAACCTTATCTGTTGTTTTCTGTAAATTTTTTTCAAAACACAAAGCTTGCAGGGGTGAAAATAAAAGGATTCAACTGCTATTATTAACTCTGCCATTCCCATTGGACCCTTTTTCGGTCTGAATAGGCTTGGAGACCAGTTCTTTTCAGCCAGGAACCTTACCTGAGAGAAACACTGCCCAGGTGTAAACTCTTAGGTAAACCCTAAGACCTAATTAAGTAGGAAATACATGTAATTTTTCACAGTTCTCTTCCTAAAAGGCTGAGTTCAAATCCACTTTCAACTACTCAAGCAAATTTATCTTTGCCCATTCAAGCTCCCCAATTCCAAGCACAACCACTGCCACCACTATACATAGCAGATCTTTTTCCCATTCTTATTTCTTAAACACACCACATTAAGAAAAATATCAGTAAGATTTTAAAGGTGGTGAAACTAAGGCACACACCAACCAATTTTACATAATTAAACAAGACTGTAAATCGCCCAAAATAGACTAGCTCTCCAATTCCTGTTCCAACCTCTACCAGTTGGACTAAAGTTGACCAGATCCAAGAAAAAAGCCATGCAAAGGACAGATGGGAGAAGACTGCTTGGCTCATCAAGAGCTGATTCTGTGCAGGTCAGATATAACCTCTCTCTGAACCCTGCAACAACAGCATCTCAGTAATGTCTCAGTCATGCACTTTTAGCACTGCCAAACCAGTCAGAGGTACATTTGTATGCCTTGTAATGAAAAACACAAATAGAGGTATGACACTTAATTGTATTCAAACATCACTTTAGATACGCATCATATTTTTCATTTCCAAAATGCAATTTTGCTTCTATAACTGTTTAGAGCAGTATCTCTTCTTTAGCTGTTAGCAGTATTAAATTAAGGCTTATGGCCTCACTGCAGATCAGTTGCTGGGGGAGATGGGCACAATATCACAAATCAGCACAATCACAAGCGTGCATACGTGGTCGCTTTCAGCAGAGCGCAGAGATGCACCCTCACATCCCAGCCGAATGCTTCACTATGTGAAGTGGTGGCCCCACAGTGGAAGAGCAAGAGCTGTTCAAAGTAGAAGCAGAAGCTTGCCGGGGAATAAAGTTCCAAAACCAAGTAACAACACCTCAAAAACTGAAAGCATAAGCAAAATCAAACTGGGCATTGAGCACTTACTGCAAGGGAGGGCAATAGGAGTGGTAACATGTACCCCATTTGCAACTAGAAGGACCTTATGTGGATAGAAGGTTTTCAGTTTTAGGGAAGCAAGGTAACAGTGCAGTTTGACCCTACATCCACACATCCCTGAACATCAGCATGTTGGTGGATGCTATGACTCACTGGTGACTCTTCCAGCTGAATGCACTGAAAACTGCCTACATCTCAGTGCTCTAAAGCCAGGCCAAAGGGAAGGAGAAGTAGCAGCTCTTTGCTTGTATATCAGGCTGTGCTTCAGGCCTTGCTACACTTGAATGAAATTATCCCAGGAGCAAAGCCGCTGAAGGTCAACGGCACTCAACATCAAAAAAAGCCTGGAGAAGGACTCCTTCCTGGAGTCCTCATCTCTGCTGGAGGATCTCTGCTAACCCTTGAACATGTGGAAGATGTACAAACTGGGAATGCTCACAGAGAAAAAAAATAAAATAAAAAAATCAGATGTCAGCAAAGAACAGAGGGATTAGTTCTGTGTAAGGTATGCACTGAAGATAGTAGGGGAGAAATACAAGAAAGGATGACATTACAATTCCAAGACAACCACCACGTTTTAGGTAGTCTCTTCACTGCCTTATGGCATGCCAAAGGACACTTTTGTTAATGCTCTCTATGCAAGATCTCTTTCCCAAACATATACTGAAGTGCAGAAAGAATTGTAAGAATTGACCAATATCATTACTCAGACTTACCACACCCCTAGGATGAGACACCTGTAGGTTGTTAGCCACAGCAGAATAGCTAGACAAATGCTAAATAATATTAAAATGGCTTTTTTTTATTTTTAATACTATGATAGGAATTTGAATAAAACAGCTGCTATATGTAAAGACACATCAAGGAGACAGGACATGTCTTAGGTCACTATGACTTTTTTACCCTTCAGCAAGTAGACTGTGCTATCAAACTCAGAAGAATTTACACAATTACTCAGAACTGACAGTCATTTTTTTCACAGTTCTCATCTTCGAATTTGGCACCATAAAATGTATGATGACCCAAATTATTCCTTTATATCCACTTTGTCAATAGGGTTTCTGTTGAGCGCAAGTTCCTCCCCTAAAGGTTCTTCCAAGCCCTGTTTCCCCCATTTTTCTAACTGATTCAGTTGTCCATTAATTATTCTTTTAACTGTCATCACCAACAGTATTAAATTCTTACAAATTTGCTACTGCTGTTATTATGTAAAATGCTCCTCCCAGCTGGGTAGGTTTCAGCAAAGCATAACACCTTGTTGACTCTAGATATATCTATTTATACAATGCAAATGTATCTCTTCCTGACAGACAAATCCTTAATAACTAAATCCTTTACAACTGCAAAACGATTCATTATACAAAATAGAGAAGCAGGAGGACATACAACCTACTGCTCATTCTTCATCAAGACCTAGCAAACATGAAGATTTTGGTATGAAACAGGTAATAAAAAGAGAATACGAAACAGAGCTTGCTAGCCCCACTGCAAAATACATGGGACTAGTCTAGTTTTGTGGCAAAAACAGGTAGTACATTAACGACAAATAATTATGGGAAAGTCCAGATGGAGGAGTAGACCACGTAGAAATGACAGACAGAACTCAACCCAGCCGTACGTGCATAGCATTCTGAATGACTTGGAATAAAAAAAAATACAATTAGGCACGTCAGAAACGAAGAAAAGATAAATATAAATGAATTTTGGGAAATAATGAAATTCCGTATACTTGCCACCAAAGATCTACTGGGTTGTGGCACAGTTTCAAAGGAGATGTTGGGAAAAACCCCATCAGTTTAGGAGAGTGTTACAGTTGACAAACTGTACTGGACAGGACTCACTTCACAGCACAAACACTGAATAATAACAAACTATCTTTTAGCCATGAAATGGACAAGGAGTGACCTAAAAAGTACTTTACACTTAGATGTGTCCAGATTTAGTCTTGAATTATCAATTTAAGAGATCAAATAATGATTAATACAATTTTTCATGTGCACCTCATCAGGCCTTCTCTCTGAGTGTCAGCCATTTTGGGGAGGTCGGCCATCTTAGGGAACACACTCTCTTCCTGGTTGCTCTGTACCTGTACTGCCATTCATCCTAACCTGCACATGGTCCTCTCCAGGGTATAGTTAAGTTATACCGAGTGCAAAGGTGTTAGTTACCTGCTACATATATCTATATGTATTTTTTTTTCTTTCCCCACAAAGAGAACAGTTAAAGTACCTGACTTCCAGCCCTCCCAGGGCTTTATCTTAATGGGATGTGGATACAGTTCAACAGCTATAATGAATATCACTGGCCAATTGCTCAAAAAGTCTAGTGAAATATTATCAACAAAATGAACCATGCTGGTATTTATACTTAAACCAAGAAAAAATTACTTGCCTCCTTTTCCAGGATTCCATGATAAACAGCAGCAGGACTCTTATGTGGCAGTAGTTACAGTAAAGGACCTCAGCTCTTCCTTGACCATGCCCTTCCTTCCTATCCCACAGGTAATTACAGCTGCCTTTTAGTGAGCAATATAATTTTAAACAGTCTGTCAATGAGCTATCACGAAGATGAAAAAAAGTGCTTTTCCCTAGCATCTAATATGGATAAAATCAATGATCCACTGTCCCACAGGCAGCAAGATAATCAGAAAGCTCACAGGGCTCTGCGTCTGTGGCAGCTGAGTCTTTATGGGCAACAGACACTGAATTCTCTGAAAGATTTTCAGCAGAAGCAGCCAAGGAAAGTGAGACCTGGCAAAGACGGGGTGGCAAACGCAAGTTACTGTCCCCTGGGTGTGAAGTAGTTTCAGCCACAGACAGTGGCAGATCAAGTTTTCTCCACACTGAGAACTCATCCATTCTACACCAATTTCACCACCCCCTCCTGCTCAGTCCAGGGACCATCCTGCTGGGAAGGTCCCTTTACAACTTTCTTTGTCTGCTGGCAAAATGTTGAAGTGAAATACGTTGCACTGCAGAGACGAGGCCTCTTTCAGGTAGGCCATGACTAAGTTACTGGCTTATCTGCGATATTCTCAGAAATGAAAGAGCCCGGCATCCTTTTCCCAATACTCAACAAAAGGAAAAAAAGAATTAAATAACCAAGGACCAAGCATAAAACAGCTAAAATACAGCAGGCCAGCATATTTTTTAAGATACTTCAAGACAGCACTGCATTTGGGCGTGCAGGGGCCTTGACTTGCTAGCAAACCACCTTCAGAAAGGTTGCCTATCAAATAAGGAATCCCACTATTGGGATTTCCAAATCTTCTCTTACACTGTGACCTTGGATAAGTCTCTGCTTCTTCAAACTTCCATTTCATTGCCTGTGACAGAAAGAAATAAAATTTTGCGGGGGGTTGGGGGAATGTAGGCTTGCTATTGTTTAAGACTACCACTATGAGACTAGCATACTTTTGTCTGCCCAGAAAAAAAAAAAAAAAAAACAAAACACAACTCATTTTTAAGAGCTATCTAAAATGAAAATGTTCCCTGCAGAAGAAAAATGTTTGCCCAACATTACTTCAGAACATTGTATTTGACATGAAATAAAATAATGGTTATCTCCATTTTTACCATTCAAAATTTGTTTAATTTCAAATATTCCAACCTTCCTTTATACCTTTTAACAGAGTTTAAACAAAAACCACTAAAATTTAGTTTCCTCCCTTACTATTTTTTTTTTTGGTTAAAATACTTACTAAGTTTGACCAGAATTTTGAATAACCTTGTCCCACTAAATTGCATTTTTACCAAACCTAGAATAAAAACAGAAATACTGCTTACCCTTGTGCAGCACATGGAGTCTCTCAAGTGAACGTGTCACTGAATGCTAATCACAATCATCAGCATCAGCTGAGTCATTACCACATGTTAATGCAACAGCTGTTTGATGAAGTCCTGGGTCAGCTCATCTCGGTCCTGTTCCCTGAAGTCTACTCACTCAAGACAGTGCTCCAAAGAGACAATCTTTTACCGTGTTAGCAGTGACAGGACTGACAACATCCTCTCCATCTGGCATGTGGTAAAATATGCAAGTGCTACCAAAACATGGATTAAACTGAGGGAACCTCAGATTTAGAGAGCAGCGAAGAACAACCATGAAACCTGCACAGATTCACAGGAGCACTATAGAGGGATCATGCTGCTATTGCTTTCTCAGTGAGAAGCAGTATGGAAAACAGATATTTTAAACTCAACATTAAAAATTTCACTGACAATTAAGGTGATAGATTAAACTGATCTACATGCAATCTGCAAACTGATTTGGCATTCACTGATTAATGCAGTAAATGAGATACTAACATCTTGCATATAATGTTACAAATCACTAACTTCATTCAGCCATGTATATGTGGTGTCAAACATTTTTTGATGCTATGTAAGTTATTGAATTTTCCATAGGTCTGAAGCACTGAGTATTTACTTCAGTTTTAGGAGTAGATTATTAACAGAGACTTTCATTTTCTGACCAAAATTACTTCTAGACCTTGTCACTGAAGTACTTGATACTATTATAACTGCTCAGATTTCCAAAATTCAAGTGGAAATTGCTTTTCATTGTAGTGGAAAATAGCAATAGAAATATGCCAGCACCAAGTCTGGACTCAAGGTCCTTTTCAGGGGCTGCACATTTGAAAGGGGAGAGATGCTTTAGAAACGTGATTTATTTCTCCAGAAGGGTGCTTTCAAGAAATGCCTGTCTCTGAGTTCTGCTGATACTCAATAGAGCACAGATCTGCTGCTTTAAGAAACTACAGTAAGAAGTGAAATGCCACAGAAGGGCCCTGAGATTTGTTCTAAGTGTCTGGCCCAACTTCTGCAAACAAGGGCTTTCTTTGGATGTTATTCTCCGTGAGTCAACAGATCCCAAGTACTTTCAACACCAAGTCACAAATTCACAAGGTGAATTCACGAATCCCAGGCAGTGCAAGGCTCTAGCCTTAGCAACAACACTTCAGCTCACAGCTGTCAACACTAATGAGTTAAACTGGACAGTAACAAGATCCTGGAGTTACTTGTAGCTGTGGTACAGGTAAGTCTCTCTGGTTACAGGCAGACATCCTCCTCCAGCTGCACTGGTTATTGCTTCCATCTGTTCAGGACAGCTTTCCCTCCTGATCTGCTGATGAAGCAGCCTGTGTAAGTGCTCCCTAATTTATTTCAGGCAAAGTCAGACAGGTGAGACCAGAACAGCAGTCCTTACTTACTCAAGGATTTTATGTTAACCTGTCACATTCTCGAATGGCAGGTGCTCTCTGAGCTGCATTAAAACGTCTTGTAGACTCTTGTGATCTGCTTGAAGACTGGAGGAGTAAAGCCACAATATGGTGGTACCACAAGGTAGAGGAAATTCTCAGGGATTTTTTTTATTATTATTATTTTTTTAGAAGTCCTTCTAATGTGTGAGATAATTGTGACAAATGATAATAATCTTACTATCCCATGTAAAACAATTTATGGAAAAGGGATTATTTCCCTTTTCCTTTTTTAAAGGGAGCATGCAGTGGAACATCAGACTGGAACTCCTGGTACTCTCCAATTTTGGGAAAACTTGTTAAGCCAAGATACTCAGCTGAAGAAGAATGGAAAAGGGCAACTGCAAGTATGCTCAAGTTCAGAGGAAACCTATCTCGGTCTAGAACTATACAAGAGGGAGCTTTATTTAAATCAAAAATGGAGATAAAAGAGTATGTTTATGTACAGGACATCATAGCAGCCTCTTTTTTTTTTTTTTTTCAGAATACTACTTATTAAAACACAACACACGCATAACGTAAAAAAACCCCAAACAACAACCCAGCCTCAAAGCTTGGTACAATTTTCTGTTCAGCAAATAACATTTTGTTTTAGATTTTCCTGATAATGAAGAAACATTGATTACACTAATGTAATGAACAGAAATTCCCTGACATGACTCTTAACAGTGTGTTATGCTTAAGAAGTCCTGTCAGTTGAAATTTAAGCTAGAATTCAATGATCTCCAGGAACTAGATTTGAAATTACTAACTCCTGAATGTAACCAGATATTCTCTTGAAGAAGTAGGTTGAATTAAGGTTGAAGGCAAATGCTGCATATAATATAGATCTTAACCTCATTTAGAGGCAATGTTGTTTAAGGCTTTATTAAGGGATTAAGTTACTGCTTCTGCTTAAAGAGAAGTGAAAGAGTTATTCACAAAGGTAATAAAAATAAACAAGATAATGCAAGAGAAGGATTTGCTCCTACTAGTAATAAAGTAACTGAAAAAAATAGCATGGATCTTCTGTTACCACTCTTTGGAAAGCCGCATAGGATCCAATATCCCAGTGCAACTCAATTTAAGTAGATTTTTCAAAAAGCCTTCATTGAGGTCTCCCATAAAGGAATGTGTTCAACAAAAAAAAAAATAAAAATCAAAGCTTTTACGTATAAGTGACTTTGTGGGGATGCAGAGAAGCAATATGATCTACAGGGCTCCATTAGAAGGCTCTTGGCTGTGGCTCTGCTCCTTCCAACAACCACTCTACTTTTGACAAACCATTTATGTAGCTGAATATTCTTCTGTGTGAAAGGACTGGGGCTTGGGGTTATTTTTAGAAATATACCTTCTTTTCTAGACCCATTAATAACATATCTACAGAGGGCAAAACAATTCCTGGTTTATAACTTACAGAGGTTTCACAGAACAGCTGGTGTTTTTGTTCTTAGTGCAGAGAGGCTTCCTAGGTCTGATTGGAAGCGTCCTGTCAAAGCTGCATGAATGAAGCTTGTTTTGGTAATGGTGGTATTGTAAAGTATTCCTGGATAGCATGATTAATCTTGCACTCAACAGCCATTTAATTTTTTTCCCGGTTTATCCTAACAGACTCTGAATAAACTCCTGTAAAATAATTACTATAAAATGATTTATCTAGCGTGCTAACCAGTGAGCGCTGAGGATGTTCAATAGAGAATCCATTTGTTAAAGATTCCTTGCCTGACACTATTCATTCGCAAGTGAGGAATTGGTGGGCAGACTTTACAGATTACAGGTATTAAAGCACCCGCTGGCTTTAAAAGGATAGTTCTGTTAGAAATTCCAGGCTACAATTCTTCAAGCAAAGCATTGTCCCCTTTCTGACACCCTGATGATGCTATGATGTTAAAGGTGGAATGAATTGCTCTCTGAAGTGCCTCTTTTTTCTCTCTGTTGACTATGGAGGGACCCTAGAGACTGGATTTGACATGATGCCTAACTTTCAGATAGCTGAAGTCACAAAAGATGAATATCACCTTGTCTAACTTCATACAACAAAGCATCTGAATGTCTGAACTAAATCTTGCCTAGGGAGATTGAATCCTGTGATGTCGTGAATTAGATGAGCGGTTTATTATACAGTTTTTATTCCCTGACAGTTCAGTTGAGGTCTAGACTGAGAATTGCACTGAACTGCTTGAGAATTAGCTTTGCAAGTCAGAGTTTAGGAGAAGATTTTTTTGGTCTCCTATCCACTGAAAGTATTTTCTGGCATTTGTTCAAACGCTAAAAAAAACCAGCCAGCATCAGCAGAATATAGATGTGTTTAAAAAGAGGCCTTCTATTATGACAAAGAAATGAGAAGAAAGGTCTTTGTAAACTGGAAAAGAAACTGTCTTTGTTTCCTCTAACACCATTCCTATACACTTTTTACGAATATGTGGCACTTAGTAAACCCCACACAAGTACAGCAAGACTCCTTAGGCAAACAGTGAAGCTCTGCCATGATCATGCTCTCTGCCTGAGTAACTTTCACAATGAGGGCAATTTTCTAAAGAGGAATGCCTCGAGGCAGCACCCAGTTGTACCAACCTGGGTGCAGGTTAGGCCATGCCTAGCATTAACTCAGCACTCAAAGCTGATGGCCTCTTCCCCTCTCCGTCAGTCAAATCCCTCAACTTAAACTTGTTAGAGATCCACCAGTAAAACTGCTGGCTACTGTTGCTGCCACAAATGGCCTGATTCTGTTCACTAGACTGGATATTAGGAAAAGTTTTTACACTAGAAGGGTTGGAACAAGCATTGGAACAGGCGGCCCAAGGAAGTGATGGAGTCACCACCGCTGGTGGTATTTAAAAGATGGGTAGACACAGAGCTCAAACATCTAGTTTAGTGACGGTCTTTGTCAGTGTTAAGGTTGATGGTTGGACCTGATGATCTGATGATTCCTTCCAACCTGGGAAATTCTATGAGTTCTAAGACTGACAAAAGGGCTATTTAAAATTCATTCCATTTCCTCCCAACTAACTCCATCCCAGGTGTCATCTAACCTAATGCTCACTCACTGTGGCCTGGCCAAAGGGCTTTGGTCATCTTTATTCATCTGCTGCCATTTGCCTTTGTATTCATGCTAAGAAATTCACAATCTATTTTTGTTGTCCTTAGCTTGTACTCGGGTTGCACAGCACAGACCAGACTCACCTGTGAGTAACGCTCCAAGACTGCTCAGCAATATGAATAAATGGAAACAGTAACGAACCTGGCTGTAGTATTTACAGAACAGAATCACTGTGGGCTTGCAGGCTAGGAAGAGAAATTATGCACGACTGACTTCCATTTGGTGGCATCCTGCCCAGTCATGACACTTCAGTTTCATTTCAGCAATTACCCTGACTCTCTAGGAAAGGAATGCACTGTTTATGTGAAAAATCAAAAAATAATAGGGATCAGAGAACGCTCTGACTGCTATATTACACTTTAGAAAGACAACTGAAATGCACCACAGACGCTGCTGCAGTCTAGTACAGCTAGTAACAGAAGCAACAAGTAGAAGCACATTTATTGTAGTTTAAAGGGAGCTACGTGAAGTCAAAAATTAGTTCACATTCTACAAATCAACAATTAAGATGAAGACTATTTACTACAATATAAAATTATAATGAAGTAATAATTGCCCTAAAGGTTTCATGATGAGATTAGATAGGCAGGAATGCTTCATGACTAAAGGAATGAGGAGGAATAGGCTTGTCCAAATGAGAGAAATGATCTGATTTCACTTAGAAGTTGGAGGTGTTCCAAAGAAGAAATTAGAAGAGAACAGAAGACAAACACTGTAAGCATGGAAGACCACCGTAAAACACTCTGTGCAAACACGAGCAGGTCAATCATACTTTTTTCCAGTGTATGACAGAAAAGCTTGTTCTGCATTTCTCATTTGTCTCAATTGGTTGTTAGATTTTTTAGAAAATATACTTTATACTAAATGTATTTTGCAATCCATTTTTTAAAGAATCCATGTAACTATATGTAATACGTATCTCTGCAAACACTAAGCATCATCTCCAGCCTCCTTTACCTACCTAGTGAAAAAACAGCCATAACTTAAACCAAATTCTTCTGTTTTCCAACCCAAACTCTCCTGTTGTCTGAGGAAACCCCAGCAACAACACAGAAACCCAAGTCCAAATCAGTGATGTCCCTATGAAACCTCATTAGGCTCCTCCCTTTTCAAAAGCTTTGATAAATCTATAAGGACACCTCTTCAGCTGATGCAAGTAGTCGAAGATCCAATAATTAATGGGATGATGCGCAATGTGCTTTAGAACTTTCACTTGCAGAAAGTGACTTCACCCAAGTAACTTCATAATTACTCACTTCCTTTACTTTGGGGAAACAGCTAGCACACAGTAAATAGTTCCCTTACATCACTCTCTAAGCCACTTGGCAACTTTTGTAGACAGGTAAGTCACTTGACTACTGTTTTGTTACTAATGTGTACAATAGAAGTGCAATATATGAGTTAATACTGTTGCCAAAAGTTTACATCTAGTATTTCTGGCCTTAGAACAACCGCTGTCTTTTGTTATGGTTTCATATGTTCATAAACACACGTACATCTATTGTTATTCCATGAGATGCTGAAAGAGTCAACAAAGAGTTTCTTTCTATAAATCAGTAGCAATTCTGATAGTATTAGAGAAATATTGAAACTTCATCCTTTTCATATTTATCTTTTTTGGTACTGTATAACATGATGCTGGATTTATGCAGTTGTTGCTTACAGCTCTAAATGACGTCTTTAAAATCCAGTACATAATTTAGGCATAAATGCAGGGAATATTCATTGCTGTAGTCTCTGCAAAATCATTTACTCAAGACTGTGGCTCACACAAATCAACCAAAACAGCTTAGATCCCTGTACACTGCAACACATCATCTCACAGAGCTAGACAGACTGCCCCTCAACCCTCAAAGTTTTGAGGTATGAAAATAGTTGCTTTGTTTTATCTCTATTCACATCAAATCAAAAATCCACCATTGATACTATTCTTGGAACATGATAAATCTCCCTGTAAGAGCTGACTAAATTATATTTCCTTGTAGATCTGAAAAACATTTCCAAACCTCTTATTTTGCTTACAAATTTGCCGTTATCCCATCAATCAATGAACAATGAACACTTCAATCTGGAATTGGACCCAGAATCCAGCTGACTCATTTCTGTACTTGCAACCTTCCGGTTGTACAAAATTTCAGCACTTCAGCTAGCAGTCATTAAAGGCCGGGGGAGGGGGAGAAGTATTCTTAAAGTTTCTTTAATATAATAAAACCTGACTTGTAATTTAAGATCTTACCATCTGGATCAATTTGCCTCACTAGAAAGGTTTTCAAAGGCGCAATTCCTGAAAGCTCTGTATGCCTCATTCATGGAAGTGCTCTGTAAAAGTGCCTCCGTGGAAGCACAGCACAACCTGTCCTTCCTCATCCTCCCGGCTGGAAGACGTGCTTCACTGCAGTTCACTAATGATGGCATTTTTGAAAACTCCCCAAGGACTAAGGAAGACAGTTCCCATTAATTTGTGTTCCTAAGTCACTCGGCAGCTTTTGAAAGTTCCTATTTTTCCCCACAAATTTAATGTCTTTAAAGCAGATTAATTAACATACAGATTAATTGATCCTGCCTGAGACTCCGATGTGCAGCCACAGGTGTGAGTTTCCAAATACAGCTTGAAGGAGTCTCATTTGTTGAAAGGACATGCACCCCTTTTCATAAAACTTCTGCCCCCTGCTGCATATTCTTAAATTTTTCAGGGAAAAAAATCAATGCATCAGGCTTAGTCAGTTGGCATTTCTATTTATGTATTATGGATTTGATTTGGTTGAGGTCTAGGCTTTTGCTTTCGGCAGTTCTGTTGCAAAGTGCCTACTCCACCACATCCATCACTACTGGCCCCCATGTGATGCATCTCTCCCATACCAGATACAGTGCAGGATTATTAAACACTGTCTGTGCTTTGGTGCAGCAATTGGTTTGCTAAAAGAGCTGCATCTGCCTGTGCGCAAACACAACAGTGGGACCAAGCAAGCAGGGCTCCCTAAGGCAGGAAGAGGAAGGTTTTGGACAAGAAAAAGGAAGAGCAGGAAAAGTCTTATAGCAAGACTGGGGCAGGCTTGCAATGAGACCTCTCAGACACAGACATAGGGTGAACTTACATACTTCAGATGATAAGTCCTGAGCCAAAATCTAAAGAACTCTTCATTGTGGTAAAGACAGAGGAGAGATTACGCCTTTTCTCTATCTTGTAGGTGTTGCACCACTACAGAGCAGTGGTACCTCAGAATCCAGAATCTATGACCCTTACACAGGCTTTTGAAAAAATCAAGTTTTGCTGCTGACATTATTTCATCTTCTACAACCTGGGAGTACACACAGATTTCCTTCTTGTTCCATATTCTCCTCATTCTTGTTCTTCATCTTCCAAGAACTATTTTGCTCATCAGTGCCTCCCAGGCTCAGGTGAGTCACGCCAGAAAAAGGGGCTGGCTTCCACCTGAACAACCCACATATCTGTCTTTGCATCTGATAATTTTAATGTTAATTGATTTATCCTTTTGTATTTCATTCAGTTTTCACAATTCACTGAATTTCCTGAAGTCTCACTTGGTTTCTTTGCCAGTTCAACACATTATCCATCCAGTTAGTTCAGTCTGGTTGATTGAGTGACTATCTGATTAAGTTTGATTGCTCGAGTTAATTAATTGGATTGTAAATGTTTATTCCAATCACTTTCTAACTGGTCAAACTCCTTCATCATTTCCACTATCTAGACCAATTATTGCCGCCTGATACCCTGTCATTTGTTTTCAGTGTCACTGGTTTATTGCCACCTTCCCTTTCCTCATCTCTCTCTTGCTTTTATTCTTTTGCTCACGCAGTCTGACTCCTTGATCATCACCCTCTTCTGTTCTGACTTTCTAAGCTTCCCCACTCTCTTTCACCTTTTCTCAAAGACCACTGTAATTCTTCGCAAACGTGAATCAAGTTGCACAGTCAGGTCTTAACATCTTCAAGCATCAGTCCTGTTTAAATCACAAACCTTTCCTACAGCTAACAGAGAACTTAATGGATTTACATAAAACAAAACTCAGAGCAAAAGTGCCCCTGACTTTATTTTAGCAAAATCAAGGTTCTGCATGCCCTTTGGAACAGGTTAGCCATCTTTTCAAAATGTAAGGATTTATTACGGAAAGAAAAATGAAGAGATAGATTGTCATCCTCTTACACAATACAATCAGCTTGCATAAATCTTTGAATCTGGAGTAATACTATTCTAAAATCATTGGATCATCCATAAATCACCACTGTCCTCCCCATATCTCAAGTGATAATAGTGAATCCTATGATTGTTTCAATAAATCCAAGCAGTTAAAACATCACAAGAACTAAGTGGCAGCAATTAATAGTAATAAAAATAAGTTCAATTTGGGGAAAGCAGATTACAGAGTTCATTTTCTTTCACTGAATCAATGGCTCCCCTGTTGAAATAAGCCTTAATTAAGGGAGAAGGTCAGGATAAAAATCATATACAGCGTTAAAAAGATAATGTATTGGCCAATTCTTCAAGGTGTTAAAAAGTACTTAAGACCTGCAACTGCTAACATTTGCAGGGTAACTGAGGGATTTCCAGCATCTCTCAAGCAGTTTCCAGTATCTCTTATAAGCAGGCCCTTCTCTTTTGATTATTAAATCTTTGGATTTTAAAGGTTGCAATTTCTCAGTTCTGTTTCTTAACCCCAATCACCCACAGTTTTTTGAATTAGGGCAGATGAACCTGCCCACTCTGGTTCAACAGTAACTTTGTGCAAAAATCATTGAATGCTATGGGGTTGGAAGGCAGCTCTGGAGATCATCTAGTCCAACACCCTGCCAAATCAGATCCACCTACAGCAGGACTCACAGCAATGTGTTCAGGCGGGTTTTGAATGTCTCCAGAGAAGGAGACTCCACCTCTCTGGGCAGCCTCTTCCAGGGCTCTGCTGCCTTCAAAGGGAAGAAGTTCCTCCTCACGTTTAGATGGTACTTCCTGAGTTCAAGTTTGTGCCCGTTACCTCTTGTCCTGTCACTGGGCACCACTGAAAAAAGACTGGCCCTGTCCCCCTGACACCCACCCTTTAGGTATTTCTAGGTGTTTATCAGATCCTCCCTCAGTCTTCTCCAGACTAAAAAGCCCCAAGTCTCTCAGCCTTTCCTCATAAGAGAGGTGTTCTAGACCCCTCATTATCTTTGTAGCCCTAAGCAACACCCACATTCAGTCCCACTGTGGCATATTCCAGCCTTTCCACCTTCTGTATAATGGCATCAATTTTTGAGACCGTTTTATGAGCATTATTACACCATCTAAAACATTTCTTTTTACCTCCCCTCCTCATATCTTAAAATCCCAAATATATCATCAGATGATTACAAAAAGAGAACATGAGTTCTCATTCATCAACTACTGGCACAACAGATCTATGAAAACCAAATGTTTGAGATATTCAGGTTCCTCTACCCTTCCCCTTTGGTGAGTGTACTAATGTTCTAAATAAATTAGATTATGTTATATAACCATCGCTGTCTAAATTTGCCTGGACAAGAAGTAGGTGATCACAGTCAGCAATAGAAATGCATAATCACTGATTCATTACTGTAAGAAGCTACCACTAATTGAGTTACTGTGCCTTTTCGAGAAGCAATATTAAGACCAAATTCACTTAATTTTTTATTCCTAGCATTACTGTAAGTTAATTTTAAAAAAATGAAAATGAAAAATGAAAACAAAGATAAGCCCCATAACAAGTGCATTAAATTTATTTTACTTAAATGGGCACCAACCGCAAGTGAAATAATTTTCACTTTGGAATTAGCTTAAAATGATTTAACTTCACTACAGTCACTGCACTCATCTGTAAAGCAGGTTTTTCTCCAACACAAGATCCCTACAGGATTAAAACACTAGCAGGTTAGAGATGGTTTTTGGCACACAACCTGAAGTTAGAATAATCAGTCATGCCTCCTGGGAGAGCAGAGGTGAATGGGGAGGAAGGTGGTTGCCAAAAGCATTTTGGAGTCAAATATTCTTAAAATAGTAAGTCTTTTCCAAAGGCCTACTTAGTGAAATTAGATTCACAGGAAAACCAGCTCAGTGGAACTGTATAAATAGCATAAGCCACTGCAAGGAAGATGCAGCCAATCTGCCTTTTTTTTTCTTTTTCTTTTTTTTTTTTTTAAATGAAGAATACTCAGAACTTAGTCCAAACATACTGAATAATTCCTATTTACTTCAATTAACTCTGGATCTATTCTCTGGCTTGGTAAACTCCTTAACCATGGCATTAATACCAAAGGATAAAAGGAAATTCTCCAGCTTCCTTTACACAAAAATGACCTGGACAGGCCAAGTAAATATTAAGGTAAATGCTGGTCCTAGACCTCAAATCCCGACAACTACTTCTGAAATTTAAGACTGCTTTGAAATTTTTTTTTAAAATCATGTCTGTTTTTCAGTTTTATAGCAATGGCACAGTATCAACTGTGCTAATTGTTCTGTTGACCTGTGAATTAATTATTAACATCTAAATTACCTGTGTATCATGCAAGACTGTATTTAAATTTTTTTTTATAGTAAGAACGACCACTGGAACAACTTCCCGGGGACAAGAGTCTCCATCACTGGAAGTTTTCAAGACACAGCTGCTCAGGGTGCAAGATAATCTCACTTGGGCTCCCCTTCCCACAAGAGGTTGAACCAGATGATGCCTTGAGGTCCCTTCCAACTTGGGCTGTTCCATGATTCCATCAGACACACCGATATTATTTCAGTTCTCACTTTGGAAGAGGTTAACTTTTGTAGGCAATTTTCCAGTAGGAAGCTTCAAGAACTCATTTTGAAAAGGGGCTCACTGGTATTTCATTAAGTTCAGTTAACCACAACATCCTGTCAGCAAATTAATTTATAAGACAAACTGCAGAAAGTGAGTGTACGTGGGAAAACTGAAATGATGCATATTCAGGTTTTGTTTGAATACACAAACTCATCATTTTAGTAATGATTCAGATATGTAAGTAATCTGGTTTGGAGAAAGCCCTTATTGATTTCCTGCAGTTCATAAATCTGTTGCTGGACTATTTATCAAACAGAATCACGAAAAATTTGATCTGGCAGTTCCTCATATTTCTCCATACATGGTTGCAAGTCTATATTCTTACTCATCCCTCACCATCTTTTTTTTCTAGTAAAACACCCTTCAGGTCTCCAAAATTTTTCCTTTCTTGAGAGTTCCTCCATTTTACATCAAGGCCTTTGCTTTTAATACAACCTTAACTTCAACTTTCATAAATGTATTATAACCATGAGACCATTACTGAACTAACTACTTCCCAGCTCTGGCGGTAATGAGTGTATTTCTATGTACTTTCAGTATGTACTGAAAAAAACTATTGCTGAGTGGCCAAAAGCATTAACTTAATCAACAATACATAGTCTCTCCCCACTGTAAAATAAATATGTTTTTATGTTGCTTACTGAGCTTGAAAAGTTGAAAGCTAAGTGCTTCCTCCCGGACAGGCTGAGTGTCTGAAATAACTGCTTTTAACAGCCTCGGAGCATCATTAAACCTTTAACACGTTTTAGAAGCATTTGATCTCCACGCCCCTTACTTTAAAAGTTACTTAGAATTGGTGAATCGAAGGTTGCTAAGTAAAACAATGTCTAGTCATTTACTTGGGCTTCCTATTAAGAACTTTAATTAAGACTTTTGGAAATAAGTTCGCAAATTAATTAATTTACAACTGCAATAAAAAATCAGTAAGAAACCCATTAAATATCATTAATAAGTCAATACATTACTTAGGAAATGAACTCTATTTTTATTACTAGAAATTACTATCAACTATAAAATGCCACCATACCAACTACTCTACTTGTGGAAGGAACAAATTCTTAACTGACATTGTTAAATTAAAACATTGCTTCTCTGCATTTTCTTTTCCTTTAGGTACTGCACTTATTTAAATTGTAAGTTGTAAGAAAGAAAATGAGACAATCAATAGTTTGGGGTTTACACACTGACAAACACAATCTGTGTCACATTCAAGACAGTAATTGAAAGTCAATTGGCTGTAGGATAATGGGCAATGCTCCCCGTTAACTGTCCTGATCCAAAACCTAGAGAAGTCCCAGCAGCCTTTCTACTGACTGCAAGGCCATTCTTATTGGAATCTAATCCTCTGGGTCAGGGAAAGTTTCCGTTAATAAAAAAGGCACTTAGCATATGTCAAGTGCTAAAAACTCCTTAGAGGATTAAAGCCAGACGATGAAGTGCATGAGAACACTGGTGATTAACTATAGCAACAGGAAGAGATGGACCAAATACAGTTTTGGCCACTCCTAGGCATTTAAAACAACAACAACAACCCCACCAACAATAAAAACAAAACAAAACAAAAAATCAATCAAACAAGCAAAACCAAGAATACCCCAAAACAAAACCAAAAAAAACCCCTATCCCCAACCAAAACAAATGCACAATCAAGCCCAGTGAAACGCCAAACCCAAATCAAACTGCTCAATCTGTGAAGCAAACCCAATCACAACAGATTATATGATGGGAACTGGCAAATGTGAAGATATTCAAGTGACAAATCACTTTGATTTTCTAATCTGCTGCACCAGAGAAAGAAGGAAGGGAAATGTGGAGCACAATTAAGACAATACAATGATAGAGGTATGTTTCCAGCCAACAATTTCTAGTTACGTGGGACATGAATCTAGAATTTTTAAATTTGGAATTAAAATAATTTTCATAATTACATCAGCATCTGAATTTATATTTTTAAATTTTAATTCCCCATTCAATCCCATATAAACTGTTACTTTTTCAGTCCAAATGCAATAAAAATCCCATCTTTTCCATGATTAAAGAAAATAATTAAAATGGAATTGCCAGTGCTCAAAATTAAATCCCAACCTCAAATTTCTACCTTCTTCAAGCCCTTGTCGGCATCTAATTTAGATCCAAACCCATATATGTCTATAGAAATGTCAGCCCAATTTCCTGAAATTGTAGGCTCAGAAAAAATTAGGTTGAAGGCTTGTTGCTGTTTCTTAGATGTTTCTTTCCCAAATTCACCCATGTTTTAGGTGCTTCAGTGATATTAAGTTATCCAGCTAGCTTAGCTGCCCAAAGGCTTCTAACAGCTGCAGAAAGATTTGATTTAATCTTTTTTTATTGCTTTCCCTATTTTCTCCAAGACTAAGGTGCCACCCTCAGCTGATCATCACCCCCTTCCTTCTTGTAAAAGGAGACATCTTCAGCTGTGTAAAAAAGGCTTAGTGGTTTCAACCAACTGATAAAAGAACAAGCGGTTTTATTTCCTGGTGGCATTATTCATACACCATGTCTCATAAGCAGGGCAGGGGAGTAGCCAATTGCTACAAATCTGTAGACAAAATGGGAGATTTGTTCCTTCTTTTGCTCCCAAGAAATCTTAATGGGCTCAGCAAGTGACATCTGTCATCTGTAGAACAATGCCCAGTACTGGTATGAGCTCACTCAGCCAACATTCTCCTTCCACTCAGCTGACTGTGCGTGACCCATGGCTCTCCTTCAAGGGCTCCCAAGAAAGGAATTCATGTACCTTCATGGTTCCATAGTCTGCCATAAAATGTGTTGCAATAAATTCCCAAAGCATTGTATATGTGAATGGCTTCTGTCCCATTCACTTTTTATCTCCTGGGGAGTTGAAATGCTTCCTTTCCAGCATTTGAGAGATGCCAAGATGTGTTAAAGCAGCAGCACAGTGCATTCTATCTGAACATACTTTGTGCTTTAAGCACAACGTCAGACTGACCCTTGTTGGAGCTTAGAGATCACCTTTATCCTATGAGGACAGGCTGAGAGAGTTAGGGTTGTTCAGCCTGGAGAAGAGGAGGCTCAGGGGAGACCTTAGAGCCCCTGCCAGTCCCCTAAAGGGGCTACAGGAGAAAAGGGGAGGGACTATTTATCAGGAAGTGGACCCATAGGACAAGCGGTAATAGTTTTAAACTGAAAGAGGGGAGATTTAGATTAGAAATTAGGAAGAAATTCTTTCCTGTGAGAGTGGTGAGACACTGGAAGAGGTTGCCCAGAGAAGCTGCGGATGCTCCATCCCTGGAGGTGGGAGATGTCAATGCCCATGGCAGGGGGGTTGAAACTCGATGATCTTCAAGGTCCCTTCCAACCCAAACCATTCTAGGATTCTATGTATAGACAGTACAATAAACTCCTTAATAAAACTGGCCTTTGTGAACAGCAATATAAATAACCACAATAATGTACATTCTCTAGCAGATTTTCCTGTCCTAGACAGGTTGGAAAGAACGACATGCAGCTCAACTCAGCAGTACTCCAAATAAATTAAAAAAAATGTACAAAAGGTGATGTGGTAAATGCTATAAGTAATAATATTCTTCACTGACATACTACCTAAAGATTTCGGTATGATTCACAAGCTCCATAAAACTGGTAGAACTAAAATGCAGCTGCTTCTGGCATGAATCACTAAATTTACACACTTGGATTGATAACAGAGCCTGTATTTAAAAAAGTAACTCCCATTAAGGTTGTCCATTACAAAAATTCCACCCACTACGTTAAGCTATTAGGGGTTACTCAGCAATAACTCCTTGGAACACTGCCAAAGAAAGGCTTATTTTATCAGAATTAAGTTTTACATAGTTGTTTTAAAAAAATACCACAACCCTGAAATTTGTTAGCAGGAACATCAAAAAGATGGCTTCCAAGCTGTCCGTCTCAGAACGACTCATCTGTTCTACTTTCTGCTGCAGAAAGTGGAGCCATCAGGATAGGCATCTGGCAAGCCAGGATGAATACTGCTTTAGTTCTCCTAGAATGAAATTTATTATTTCCAAAGGAAAGAAAAAAACAACCCAAACCCCATTTGTTTCCTTCAAGAAGTTAAAAAATTTTAAGGCAACATTAAAAAAATTCTTCATTTAAAGGATTGATTTGACGAGAAGCTTTCATTCCGTGAAGGTTCTGTAACAGCCAGAAATCATACTTCTCTCCAAAAAGGCATCTAAAGACTATGAGCTGGAAGCAAGAAAATATTCCATGTTACCTGTACTGCAGTTCTTCATTGCAAAGGAATCCACAGCTGCTATGCTCTTGTTCCCATTAGGAACAAACTCCAGCGAGATCCGAAACGGTTTCTCTAGGTGTCCAACTCTCCTCTGAAGCAACACCCATCTGGTCCCATCAGACAGTGAGAGGGAAGAAGAAAGGAGAAGAGTGGTGAGGAAAGCTACTGTACAAGGACCGAATCCCCCAGACCAGCAGCTCCACATGTGGCTAATCACACTGTGATTAGCCCCAGCCCTCAGGTCACTGTCAAAGTCTTGTCACCCGGCAATAAGCTCATCTCCAGGGCTGGCACGAGAGATGTAATTCCCAGCATTACCTTGGTAGCTGTGGTCACATGCTTTGATCCCAATGGAGGTGGTTGGCAGGTATACATGTGCATGAAGCACCACAACTAAAAACATGCCATTTCTCCACCTCACACTTCCTCCCCCGCCTCCCAAACAAACAGAGTCCCACCAAGTCAATCAAGGAGGTATGGGACCAGATTAGCAGCCCTGGAGACTAACATCCACACTCCAACAGTGGTTCAATTTAGCCTGCTTGACAAGAGTAAATGAGAACAAAAAGTCTGCATGAGCTTAATTTACTCTCCGAGATGGCAGAAGACACCAAGGTGACACTAAGGCCTGGCTGTCTTTAATTTCCATCTTCTCCCCCCTGATCAGCCAGGTCTGCTGCTCCATCTGCAACACCTTGCCAGGCAGCACAAGAACTGCTTGCAGACCCTGAGCTCTTACATATCACTCTGATTTAACCTCCAAATGCTCCGCCCAGCAAGACATGACTAAAGGTAGACAGTAAAAATATAAGTATCTGTGTTGTCCCCAATACTCCGGAATTCCAATCTGCAAGGAAAACTTTGAGGAATAAAATACTTGTATGATGACACATCCCAGCCCATTTCACCTTTCATCCTCAGGCACAGGCTGCCAGTAAAATCACTGGTTGACACCATTTGTGAAGGGCTGCTTCCCAAGAGGCATGATACAGAGCCCCAGATCCACTTCACTCCAGTTTATTTACTGCCTGCTCACTAACCAGAAACATGAGCAGAGACAAGAGGTTCTGTCAAACCACTCAGTCACTAGGAACCCACTTTTTCACATCTCTGTTCTGTTACAGGGAAAAAATGCAGCACCAAGGAGGAAAGATCTCTTTGCAGCATACTGTAACTGGTAAGATGGAGCCAAACAAGACAACGGGGGTCTGACAAAGCCTATTAGGAAATGTTCTTTACAGCACTGGCTGCAGTTTTTAAAAGATAAGAAGAAAAACTTTTGTACTTCCTTAAGTTCCTTTCAAGCACCAATATTAAGCATTTTTGAGGAAGACTGTAAGTATTTCTAGTTGACAAATGGACCAGGGGAATCACAGTTTTGATTGCTCTAACTAAAATGTTTCCTCATCATAGAGGGACCTTAAGGTTCATCAAGTTCCAGCCCCCCTGCCATGGGCGGGGACACTCCCACTAGATCAGATTGCTCAAAGCCCCATCCAGCCTGGCCTTGAACACCTCCAGGGATGAGGCAGCTACAGCTTCTGTGGGCGACATGTTCCAGGGTCTCACCACCCTCAGAGGAAAGAATTTCTTCCTGGGATCTAGTCTAGATCTCCCCTCCTTCAGTTTAAAACCATTATTCCTCATTCTATCACTACCTGCCCTTGAAAGACGTCCCTCTCCAGCTTTCTTATACATACCCTTCAGATACTGGAAGGGCCTACAAGATCTCCCTGGAGCCTTTTCTTCTCCAGGCTGAACAACCCAAATTTCTCAGCATGTCCTCATAAGAGAGGTGTTCCTGCCCTTGAAGCACCTTTGTGGCCCTACCCTGGACCTGTTCCAACAAGTTCATGTCTTATGCTGGAGGACCTAGAGCTGTCCACAGTACTCCAGGTGAGCTTTCACAAGGATGGAGTAGAGGGGTAGAATCACTTCCCTCAGCTTGCTGGCCACTTCTTTTGATGCAGCCTAGGATGTGGTTGGCTTTCTGGGCTGCCAGTGCATGTTGCTGGCTCATGTTGAGTTTCTCATCCACCACCAACCCCACATTCTTCTCCTCAGGGCTGCTCTCAA